>MU859152.1:0-131748 GCA_033297205.1 Pseudoneurospora amorphoporcata | reverse complement strand
CGCTCCTCTCAGCTACAAGTGCATAGTTCACTGTAGCATCCCTATACTAGTACTATCATCATAGGCTAGTTAGGGCATTGCAGCAAACAAATATTAAACAATTAGAATCGGCGCCATTTTAATACCCTCCTCTTTAATATTAATAACTTTATTATCTATCCCTATATTAACTATAATAAAAGTTTCCTCGTTAATTATTTTAAGTTTAATAATTAATTTAACCTTCTTTAATTTATTAAAACTGAAAATATATTGTTATTTATAAAGGCCCTTGGCTGATACAACATAATTATTATAAACTATAGTTAACTCATTAAAGGCGGCTTCCTGTTCTAGCTCTAGTTTAATATAATTATTAATAATTTTGATATTATTAGTAGTCTAAAACCCATAAAAGTCAATATCCTTCTAATTAATATCTTTAATCCTAATTTTCTAATTATTAGAATTATTAAGATAAATAAATAAATTACAATCGACGAAAGACTTCGCTATTTGTTGGTCTTAATATAAATATTACATTATTTATATATTTATAACGGATTTACGAGTCCATATTATACTATATAAGTATACAGAATATATATATAGGTAATATATACTATAAGTATCAGCCCTATATTTTTGGTTGATTTTATTTAAATTTATTCGTTTAAATAACTATTGTTGAAAGTTTCTACCATATATAACCCTAACTATTATAAGGAGGTGTGAGGATGGCTGGGTACGTACCAGGCGGCTCAGAAAGGTCCAGAAACGCCGTGGCGTTGACCAGGGTCGATGGCGTGACCCGGGTAAATAAAGGAGGTAAAGGATTCTTTCAATCTCGAAAACCTTTCAACTTCGGAAAAGGATTTCTTAGTCTAAACGTTTGCGTACGAGATGAAAGAAACTATCTTCCGAACCGTCGGAAACCGAAGAATCCGACGGAGCTAACGGATTTTTCATAACTTAACCAGGTAGCCCAGAAAGTCTAGAAGAAGGGAGGTTCCCTTCGAAGAAAGAAAAGGTTTTATATAGCTCATCAGACACTTCCTTATATCTTTACCAATTAAAAGCCTATACACAAAAACAAAATACCGTTCTACTCCTTTTTGAGTGCCTACACACTTATGCCTTCGGAAATCTCTATTTTCTACCAGGCTAGCCTTTTCCTCTACAAAGAAAGGGTAAATCATTTTTATCTTTTTATCCATCCTTCCGACTTCGAGTTTTACGATATCATCGTTGCAACCCTCCTCCTCGATTGAGCCTCAGAAGCCTTTACAACATTAAGGGTTATAGAATATTTTTAATTAATTAGAAACGATAAGTTTAATAAATATAAGAACCCTTAGAAAAATTTATTAATATAGCTACCTTAAATTATTTTAAAGTAAAGTATAGTTTAATAAATATTAATAATAGGCTAGTAAATTATTATATTACAGAATATACAAAATAATAACTTTAGAAATAATAATAAAATAGAGTTAGTAAATAAAGTAAATTATTAAAAAATTTTATTCTAAATTTTGAAATTATTATTTCTTTAAGGTCTTACGAAGGCGACGAGTTTCGGCCTCTAATTTCTAGATCCTTCTTTTATAATTTTCTAAGCGGGCAATTAATTTAGTAATATTATTAAAAATAAATATAATAGTGAGATAAATAGTAAAGTAGAAAGGAGTAAGGTAATTGAGAAGAAGTGTACAGATAGAAACGGGAGTAATAGTATAAGCGGGAGTAATAAGAATAGCGGGAATAATAGCGACTCTAATATTAAGAAGGTTTAATAAGTAATTATATTCCTATTTAATGAGAGTTAATTTCGTACGTTAAGAAAATTAAATAAGTTAGCGAATAATTTATTCATTTATTACCCTTTCCTTTAAAAATTTAGTAGTATTATATTAAATAACGATATTATAGTATATTTAAACGCGTACTCTTTCTTTTTAATTAGCCTTCGCTACTTCTTAAATAGTAGTAAATTATTAAATTAGCAAAGAAGTATAGTTGTTATCACGAGGCGAAGTGTTACGAACTTAAGCGAGTTCGTGGGCTAACCAGGCCTGGGAACACAAGCTGCCAAAAGGGGTTAGGCTATACGACCATAGGCCCAGGGCAGGCTCACGATGCAAGGTAGGCTCACGACAACAGAAGTGAGCCACGACCATGGAGGTGAGCTGGGCTCACCACATTACGAAGGAGCATCTAAAGCATGCAGTATAAAGGGACGACTGGGGAACTCAGATTGTCAGATAGTTCGCCAGTAGTCAATTGATCTTTATCACTGAGACACGTATAACGCTACCATACTTGTTGTGAACCTTTTAGCTTCACCGAACAGCACTAATAGTCTTTACCTTCAGCTATCCCACTTAGGCAGATTGGACTGCCGTTCGTCACACGAAGGCACCGTATAGGGTATAGTAAGATATGCGTTGTTGCATGAAGAGAGGAAGGAGGAGGAAGTGTGCGGAGGTCTGGCTATATAGGCGAGAGCCATAAGGCCAGACCGTGCGCGCACGTGAGGCTGCACGTGATGATGACATGTGCGAGGACAGAGCTCCAAGCTCTGAATCGCAGCACATATGCGGTCAGTGCAGCACAGCACATCACAGGCTAACCCTGTGATAGTTGTAACGCTTACTATTATTATAGTATAATATATAAGAAACAACCTTAAACTTTATAAAATATTCGTATTAACTACTTAAGTACAAAATATAAATAATAGTTAAAAGTTTATATTTTAATTATAAGAAAATATAATTAATTAGTAAATAATTAGAATTAAAAATAGTAAAAGGTATTTACTAGGCTATAGTACTTTTTAATAAATTTTTTTAAATATTTTAATAATACTAGTGTCACAGGTCTGGCGCCCAGTACTAGCATCTGGCACACAGTTAGCCAGACGACGAGTGCCAGCAATGCACGCCAAGCTGACAAGGTACCAGCAGGCCTAGAGCCCGTTGGTCCCCTCCAGCCTCCATACGATTACATACCTAGACTGTAGGGCTGCCTCAGGCAGTCAGGTACCTATACTAGCGCACGGCCTTAAAGGATAGGCGACAAGGTCCGCCCTACAGGCCAGTCTTTCTTCTCTTTTCTTCTCGTAGAACCTTAATTGATTATTCTAGTGTCAGCACTTGCGTACTGCTCTGCTATCCCCTTACAACTAGGAGTAGTAGTGACGCTAGGCGCGATAATAGTACGAAACGAGAGGGCGCGTAAGGGAGATTAGAGAGAGTATAGCGAAAGAGAAGAACTATTAGAAAGGATAGGAGAGGATTCGAATTTGTAGGAGGTAAAGCGAGGTATTTATATATATAAATACCTGTAGAGAATTAAAAGGATTAAGGAATAGTATTTACTTTGGTAATTAAGCAGTAAATAAATGTCCTGGCATAGCTGGACTAGTTACTAGAGGACTGGCCGTAGGGTCAATTGCACGACCGTGACACATCAGATAAAAGGTCCACGGCCTTATCTTATCTAGAGCTCCCGGAAAGGGAAGGTGGCGACGAGTGGCAGATCTGACTTATATGTCCAGATCGTGATGCCTTCGTTGTTTACTTTCCCTTTCCTCTTTACACTTAATATTACTTTGAATTGTGCCTCCTAATCTTGCAGTCGTATCTCTTGTAGGATCACGCTTTCACAATAAAGAGAAGAAGAAAAAAGGAAAAGAGGAAAAGCTAAAAGAAAGAGGGTTTTTATAAATAAATTTCGTAAGTATAATTATATATACAGTTACCTATTCTATTTGTAGCTTACAGTGTTACAAAGATAGATCGTATACCCTGTGCCTTGGTGTTATTGACTAGCATGGTCATAGCACTGGGACTAGCCTTGGCACGAGGGCTCAACAAGCCCTATATATACCCTAGCTAGCACACACCTCTCCTTTCCTCCCTCGTACAACAACGCATATCATACCTTAGACCTAACAGTGCCCTTGCCCCATGATAGTTTATTGTACCATCAATTACGCTGCGCGCGCACAAGCAATACCATAAGAACAACGACCGCGGCAAGTTTGCTAGCAATCAAGATCAAAATCAATTCCAACGTTCAGCCCTTACAGGACCGAGGAAAACTCCAGAATAAGCTTCGGCAATTATCGCCAGCGCTTCGAATTTATATCGATAGTGCCCAGTCAGCACAGTCACTTCAATTACCTTAAGAACGACAACGATACCGAGTTAATTATTAACGAGTACGCTAATACCGAGACTGAGTCTCTAGTAGTTAGTATCATGGTGCAGGGCGAGGTAGGGGGTAGATATAACATACGTAGTTGTACGAGGAGAGAGGAAGGGAAGAGAGGAAGGTGTGCGGTCTGGATATAGGGATGCCCTGGATCTAGACTAAGGCTCACTAGTGCATGCATGCGTGCGATCCTATTAGCCACTGGCCAATGGGGACTCGATGGCTGTGCCAGTCGTGCAGCGCATCACTAGTGCCATCACAGGTAATCCTGTGATAGTTAGCATTCACTCTTTCAATCTCCTAGGCGAGGTACTCAATATCAACAATTAGACTGAAGCCCTCAACTACAATATAGCTGACGACTACCCCATCTCCGCTGAGCAAAGCTCACAAGGTCCTCCCCTTAACTACACTAGCCCCGAGCACTACGAGCCGGGCTAGCTCCCCAAGGGAACGAGTGTTCCACCCTCCTCGTCTGACGAGACCATTACTAACAATGCCTTAGCGCTGCTGGCCGTGCGCATACACGGCTCAGATCACGACCGCAGACTCTTTTAGGCCTATCTTTATAATAAGCTCCAAACTAGTAATTATATTAACGAGTATCCCATTATCTTCCGCTAGTAGACCGAGAATATAGCGCAGCTCCTAGCTTTCTAGACCATTATTATTACAATCGCCGAGGCCTTTAACGCGGCTAAACGCGATCACTGTTAAGAGATATTGAGGAAGGAGGCCGACGAGAGCATTCATATCGAAGCCTAAAAGGCCTTCTAGAACGATGTTATCCATTGGAGAAATAAGGCTAGAGGATAGTTTACTAAGTTTAAAAAGGCGGAAGCGGCCTATAACGAGAATAGTATTCTGACAGATCAAATCTACGCCCTATAAGTTAAAATATTCGATTTAGAAGCGGAGAACGTTATGTTCTAAACGATCTAAGCTAATATTAACGGCAATTCTAGCGACGCAGCCTCCTTCTATAGCTCGAAGCGCCGCATGTCCACTAACTTTAACGTTTTTGATACTAAAGATCAGTCTACTAAGGACTGTAACACTGCTTATACCACCTAGCGTACTAAGATCCGCCTCTACTAGGCCTACGACAAGTGGTATTTTTCTACTGAACGCGACAAACTCATGTATATCTTCGTTTGCTTAGGTAAGCTTCCTATGTCAATCATCGAACCAGATATACAACTAATCCTCAACGACGACCATCCCGATATGTGGAAGTGGAAGATAGCTAAGGAGTTTATTACTTACCTCGATACCTGCTATAATACGATAGATATAAAGGTGGAGGCCGACCGGGCTTTGTAGAAGCTTTAGATGAAGAACTCTTTCTAGGACTTTGCAGACAAGTTCACCCTTTACGCCAACCGCTACGGTATAGGCAATGCTATACGCGTTTTCCTACTCTGCTAAAAGGTTACAAACTAGCTCAAAAACTCAGTCACTCATTAATTAGACGTCTCCAACAAGGAGGATTTCCAGGGTTGGCTTCAACTCTTTGGCAAGCTGGCACGCTGGCACGAGGAAGACGCTTTCCAGAAGAAGCTCTCCAACCTATCTTCGTCCGGCGGAAACAAGAATAACAATAATAACGGAAGTTTCTCCAAGCCGGTATCACAAGGTGGTAACGCTATAGACTTGAATGCCGTCAATGCTAGCTCACGCAAGCTGGTGCCCGCGGCCCTCTGAAAGAAACGTCAAGATACCAGCAAGTGCCAAAGATGCGGCTAGCTAGGCCATAACTAGAAGAAATGCTAGAACTTTGTTAATATTAGCGACGGCAACGGCCCTATTGAGGGTACTAGGATTAACTAGCCTTCCGCTAGCAACAACAGCAATAAGAAGAAGCTGGGTTAGAGCGGCTACGGCAATAATAAGAAGGGTGACAACGTCAACGCCTCCAACACCAAAACCGCCAACGAAGCCAAAGATATAGGAAAAGCTGAGCCTTCGTCCTAAGTCGCGAACGAAGGCTATTGCCTAAAGGAAAAAGAGAAGAATAGGAAAGCTTAGAAGCGGGGAGATACCCAAATAAGTGTGATGAGGACATTGCAAATGGGGAGTTATACCGGGACTAAGAAGAAGAATCTCTAGAGTTATTATTTATTAATTTAGTAATAGCTAGACTAGAAAAATCTATCCTCCTTTTAAATTACCTTCTTTACAGCAAACGTAAAGTGCACTATCCAGCCCTAGTTAACAGCGGCTACACAGGCAAAGGATTTATTAATAAAAACTTTATTGAATGAAACAAAACACTAATAAATAAATTAAACTAGCTAAAACCTCTAAAACTAGCCGAGGGCAGTATCAACACGCACATTACCGACTATATTAAGGTTATAATAAGGATCTGAGTCCACGACGAGGAGATCGAACTGCTCGTATTTACCCTATCGCCAGAAAACCCTATTATTTTAAGCTTACTATAGCTACGTTAGCACAACCTATCAATAGACTAGAAAACTGGCGAACTAAGGTTCAACCGCAAGTACCGTAGCAACTATCTACCCAAAGACATACCAAACGTCCAAACCCAAGCCCTAAGAATCCTAAAAGATGAGGCCGTTAAGGCTATTATAGTTACGAAGGAGTAAACCGTCGAGGCGGAAGCGGAGGAGCAAGCCGTTGAGGTAGAAGCGGAGGAGCAAGCCGTTAAGGCGGAAGCGGAAGAGCAAGCCGTTAAGGCGGAAGCGGAAGAGCAAGCCGTTAAGGCGGAAGCGGAAGAGCAAGCTGTTAAGGCGGAAGCGGAAGAGCAAGCTGTTAAGGCAGAAGCGGAGGAAGGCACACCTAGTCGTCCCCTATCACAGACCCACAAAGCTATCTAATATCGTAAACTAAGATTTAGAGAAAAGATCGCTAGAGCTATAAGCCTTTACTCTAAAATCCTATAGCCGACCAACTTGCTGAAAGAAAGCTAAGCAATAATAATGCCTTACAATCCACAACCCATTCCTAAACCAGAGGCTACAACCAAACTAGTACCATATAGGGTAGTAGGAAGCCAGCGTATCCCGGCTATTAACTCTCTAAGGAGGCTGCTGATGCCGCTATTCGTAAGACTGATCGATATTAGTAATGTTCTAATTAATACAAATGATATCGTCGAACTCAATGCCGCCAACTTCAATTTCGCGGTCAAGATAGAAAACTTAGAAGTCTTTGTTACGACCAAGGGGGAGATCGACGAGGTGTTAAGATAGATAAAGGTGGAGATCACAGCCGACACCTCAAAACCGAGCCTTAAGAAGCTCTAGATTACAGATCAAATGTATAAGGATATCTATACTGGTAATGGTGCAAAGTATAGAGAGCAGTTTATAGATCACTTCCTACGCGTTCTAAAAGGAGACGCCAGGGAAGTAATGGCTAGTATTACAGAAGGACCCATAGATACGTTCAGAATTACCGAAGAGGACGTCAAAAAGTTCTATAAAAAGGTAGACTGCCTTATAGGCACCGAGCAGCAGATCAAAGCGAAAATGCCTCATCGGTATCACAAATACTAGAGAGTAGCGAATCCAGCAGATGCTCGCTAGCTTCCTTAATATCGTTCCTATAACTATAAGATCGAGGTCATCCCCAGCGTTGAGCTGCCGCACTTAAGATCCAGGCCCTTCTTACTAACAGAGTTGGACGTTCTCAAGAAATGGCTGGACGATAATTTGAAACAGAACTTCATCAGGCCTTCCTAATTATTAGTATCGTCACCAGTCATACTAGCGAAGAAGCCAAGCGGCGGTGTCCGCATCTGCGTTAATTATAGAGATATTAACAACGCTACACTGAAAATACGGTACTTATTACCGCTTATTAAAGAAACGTTGAACGCTATCTATAAAGCAAAAATTTTTATCAAACTAGACGTTATCGCGGCGTTTAATCGTATCTGTATGTACAAGGGTTACGAGTAGCTTACGGCTTTTTAATACATTTTAAGCTTTACGAGTTACTCATATGCCCGTTCAGTTTATAGAGCGCGCTGGTAATATTTTAACACTTCATTAACGACATCCTTTACAATGCCCTAGATAAGTTTGCGACCGCTTACCTCGACGACATTCTAATCTACTTAAAAAACGAGGAGGAGTATATTAAGTACGTTTTGAATGTGCTGGCTCGCTTGGAGAAGGCAGGTCTCTAGGTCGATATTGACAAATGCGAATTCTATACAACGAGGACTAAGTATTTAAGTCTTATTATTACTCTAGGGAGTATCAAGATGGATATGGATAAAGTTAAAGCTGTAATAGCATAGGAGGCTCTAGAGTCTAAGAAGGCTCTCTAGTCTTTCCTAGGGTTCGCTAACTTTTATCGCCGATTCATTAAGAACTTCTTAGGTATAGCTAAACTCCTATATGAACTAACCAAGAAGATAGCAACGAAGGACTGGCAATGGGGCGTCGAGCATTAGAAAGCATTCGACGAGCTCAAGACGGCCTTCACATCAACGCCAGTATTGAAGATCTTCGACTGGAATAGACGAACCGTCGTAGAGATAGATGCATCCAATTAGGCATTAGGGGGGCACGTTATCACAATGGAGCGACGATGGCACCCTCTACCCAGTAGCATACTTCTCAGCCAAGCACAGCGCTCAGGAATGTAACTATGATATCTATAATAAGGAACTGCTAGCCATCGTCAAGGCGCTTAAGGAATAGAATCTAGAGTTAGAAAGGGCATAGAAGAAAGTCGAAATCGTTACTGACTACAAGAACTTGAAAACTTTTGCGACTACAAAATAGTTTATCCTGAAGCACATATGATAGTTAGAGTTCCTAAGCCGCTTCAACTTTCGTATTACGTACAGACAAGGCGCGGCTAACATTAGACCCGATGCCTTGAGCAGGAAGCTAGAGGATCGTCCCTATAATTAAGACGACGAACGGTTAATAATAAGAAAGAGGTCCCTAATCGACCCAGACCGTTTCGACCCATCCTCTTCGAGGAAGACGAAGCCAATGCGGCCTACCTGCAGCTAGGGAAGATGGAGGAGGTCTACTATATGGACTATACTATGAGCCTTTATGTTACGAACTTGAGCGACACAGGGGTCGCCTAAGCCTTCAGAACTTAGTAGCCCCGCCCAGAGGAACCAGTGTAACCATCAGAAACCAAGAAAGGTACCTAAGCATGCACAGGCTCATAGGATGCACAGTGCTCACGGTGAGCCAGTGCTCACTGGTAAGCCAACACCACGAGTGAGCAGCATCACCATAAGCATAGAGACACAAGAAGCAGCTACAAGGCAATGAGTATAAAGGGACGACTGGAGAACTCAGATTGTCAGATAGTTCGACAGTAGTCAATTGATCTTTATCACTGAGACACGTATAACGCTACTATACTTGTTATGAACCTTTTGGCTTCACTAAACGGCACTGATAGTCTTTACCTTCAGCTATCCCACTTAGGCAGATTAGACTGCCGTTCGTCATACTTTACGACTAGGACCTGAGATTTGACGATTTCCAACTTTACGAGCTCGATGTTACCAAGTCTACTGACGACCTTATTAATGACAGTTGTGACAAGAGCTGTATTTAGGGCTTGGAACAGTAGTTCAATTCAGCTAATAAACTACTTTGGTCTCGAAAGCCTTGTTGATCTTCTCAACCTCCAGGAGAAGGTTGAGCTTCAAGACCTTCTTATGCCAAAGGGAATCGGTACGTACTTGAGGTACGCATCAAGCCTTGTTGCCTAAGGCTTCAAGACATCTATCTAGCAGTCTACATACGTGTGGATCTTCCTAAATGCCTTTAATCATTCTCCATCTTTCTTTTGGCGCTGTCCTTCATCCGGGCGCTCTGCTTCTTGCTTGGTTGGCTGTGGTTGCTTCTGGGATGACCGTGGCCGAGGGCCCAGCCGTGGGTCCGGCCGGGGGTCTGGCCGCGGGTCTGGCTGCGGGTTCAGCTGAGGGTCCGGCCGAGGGTCCAGCCGAGGTGGGTGTTGTAGCCGGAGGCCACTCAGCATCTTGAAGCTAATGCTAGGCGTTGAGGCTATATTAAGTCTTGCGATCCTAACTCTTAGACTGTAGGCAATGTCTGTGTAACAATAGCTACGCTAAGTCAAACCTAATGTAAGAGATAATCTCTTGTATATAGAAGGATGGCTAGCGCAAATGAACTATGGAGGTCGTGAAGAAGTTCAAAATCGCGTTTGTAGAGTGCTTAATTCGTATGGGTAGAGTTTATGAGAGGGGGGATATAGAAGAATATATACTCATCGACCCTAACGATAAGGAAACCCAGTTGTAGCTGATCTATAAGATGCATACGGCCAAACCGGGCGGCTACCCAGGTAGGGAGAAGACGTATAAGACTTTCAACCGTTTTTACTACTAGCCGGGGATGTATCAGTCTATCAAGGAGTTCTATAAGGCCTACTTAGCCTGCGCGAAGACGAAGTCGTCCAAACACTCGCTAGCAAGGTTCCTAAAGCCTTTCCTAGTCCCGTTTAAATCCTGGTCGGAAATTTCTGTTAACTACGTTACACTGATGACCCTATGTACTAGAAGGGGAAGGACTTACTATTATATAGCCGTGGTCGTCGATCAGCTTATAAAAATGCAGTATTATATGCCAATAGAGACCTTAGAAACTGACAAACTAGTTGAGCAGTTCATCGAAAAGATCTACAGCATTTATAAATTACTGGACAGCATCGTCTTAGATAAAGGATCGTAGTTTATCTCAGCATTCTAGAGGACCTTGCACAAGAGACTAGGGGTTACCATAAAGCTCTCTTCGGCTTTCTATTCCTAGACTAACAGTTAGACTGAAAGAATCAATGTAGAAATAGAGTAGTATCTACGACTCTACGTTAATTGGGCGTAGGATGACTAGGCGGATTAGCTGCCTTTGGTAGAGTTTGCCTATAATAATACGGTTTTTGAGACTACGGAAGTTAGCCCGTTTTACACCAACTATAGCTTTCACCCACGCATGGGCACGGAACCGGCTAAGCTATGTCCTCTTGACCTCTCCAATGCCTAGAAGAAGGAATTTTTTAAGGCTTCAGAGGTTGCTACTTGATTTTAGGCTATATTAGACGGAGTTTTAGTATTATTAAAATAGGTACAAGACCGCTACGAGGCGAACGCTAATGAGAATCGCAATGACGCACCTAAATACTAGGTTGGTAATTAAGTTTTACTAAATACTAAGAACCTCGCCACGGGCAGGCCTCAAGCTAAGCTGGTGCCCAAATTCGAGGGCCCATTCCAGATGCTCGAGTGCGACTCTTACAGAGTTAAGTTCAAACTCCCCAAGAATATAAAAGTCAACCCAGTCTTTCACGTTTTTATAGTCAAACTCTGGGACTCAGCGGGTTTACCTAGTTAGCGCGAGATCAAGCAAGACATCTTAGCTAACAAAAGCCGTACTATGAGCAGAACCGACGATTATAATAACAATGAATAGTGGAAATAGGAGTTTGAGGATATTGTTAGTTACGAGAAGGCAGACAACGGCCGCTGGATATATTATGTCAAATGGAAAGGCATTGATGAACTTAGCTGGCAACCGGTCAAGAACTTAGAAGGCTGTGACGATGTTATCTAGAGATATCACGATGCCCACTTAGATGCTGGAGCACCCCTGGTCTGGGTCAAAAGAAGAAAAGGCAGAGGAAGACTAAAGAAAAAGTCGTCATCAGATTAGCCACCCATCAACCCCGACTCGAAACCCGTTCAACAGCCCTCCGACGCAATACCAGAGTCGCTCAATAATATTATAATTACTAGCAAAATGATTAAGACAATAAAAAAAGGAGTTCAGAACGACTTATTCCGCGTATCCTAGTTGAATCGCCTCATAAATACCCCGTCGTAGCAACGGTCCAATTCATACTACGGTTAGTAAGGGATAGGGGATAAGAAAGGGAGCAGTCACAGATGATGGAGAAGGGAGTAGTCATAGATATAGAGAAAAACGATATATTTAGATCACGATTTTATAGACAGGAGCCTTTCTTAAGGGGAGGTAGTGTCATAGGGATAGATCGTATACCCTATGTCTTGGTGTCATTGACCAGCATAGTCATAGCACTAGGACCAGCCTTGGTACGAGGGCTCAACAAGCTCTATATATGCCCTGGCTGGCACACACCTCTCCTTTTTTCCCTCGTACAACAACGTATATCATACCTCAGACCTAATAGTGCCCTTGCCCTATGATATACAGGTAAGAACGGTCACTATTTAATAAATTTTTTAAGTAATAAAGGATAAAATGCAAGTATTCTACGGCTATAATAGGATAATAGGGTAGGAGGGAAGGAGAGAGAGAGGGAAGGAGGGAGGTAATATTATAGAGTTAAGACCTGAGGCTATAACGCTCTAATCTTCCCGACCAAAACTATTATAAGCATTATAATTATATTCGCGCAGCTTCCTTCAAAACCTCGCACCTCCAGTGGATCCGCTTTAGAATAAACTTTTCTCCTCTTTATAGAACCTTAATTAAGCTATACGACTAGCACCTGTATTAATCGTACTATCTCCATTATAATAATCAATTATATAAACATTTAAATTAATTTTAATTAAATAATTTTATAGGTATTAAGTAGTAATATTAATTATTTTACTCCAGTAATCCTATCTGCCCCTATTATAAACGAATTAATTAAGGGTAGTAATTTAGGAAATTAGTAGAATTAGGTTCTCTAAGACTATAATATTTTGGTATATAATATATGCGCTTAGATGTTTTAAATATATAAAGGAGACTAATCTTTACTCTTTTATCCTAATAATCACCTTTTTTAATAGTATATAAACCTTTATCTATAGTTAATTAATGAAGGTTATTTTCGCCTCTAAATATATTAACGAACAGTTAAATATAGAGAAGCGCTACTCGCACGTTGGCAAAACTCTACTCGCACGTGGATCTACATTTTTTTTCCATACATAACCCGAACCCGCTCGAAGTCTGCCATAGCAGATTGTTACGAACTTAAGCGAGTGGCACGGGCTAACCAAGTCACTAGGACACGCAGAGGCGGGGCTATGTAACCATAGAGGCCAGTAAGACAGAAGACTAGAAGGCTCACAAGCTAAGAGGGCTCACAAGCTAAGAGAGCTCACGTCATAAGCCAGGGCCACACGGTGAGCCAGCTTACAAAGTGAGCCAGACTCTCTTAAGTGAGCCAGGACAACATCAAGAGTCTAAGGACACTCGGGTCCCAGTCAATGGCAGAGATATAAGAAGGTACCTACCCGTGCCACGCCCCCACTTTTTTGGAACTCGCCAGACTCGCACCCCCTAAAGTGGGTGCTCACTACCAGTACAACTAAACCAGCAAAACAACCAGTTTTTAGATATCTGCAACCCTCTTTCTTTACACAACTACCTCCACCCCTGCATTTACGATATTTATATCAAAACAATAGAGTCGCGATTGCTTCAAGCGGTAGAATACCACGAAAAATATCCAGAGTATCCGGTCGCAGCGCTGTGTAGAGATTTTAACGTTCCTCGACAACGTCTCCGCAACCGCATCCAGGGCATCCCCCCCAAGCAAGGCACCCTCGCACGTAACACCAAGCTCACCCGCCATAAAGAGGAGGCTCTGTGCAACTATATCGACCGTTTGGATAGAATCAACCTCGCTGTGAGGCCAGATTACATCGCAGAAGCAGCAAATATGATACTCCAAAGCCGTGCTTCCAGCGCGGAGCTCGCCGACGTCGATGGGCCGCCCCGCGTTGGTCAAAACTGGGCGTCACGGTTCATTAAACGTCACGACTATTCCAAGACGAAACAGAAAAAGATGGATGCTACCCGGAAAGACAACGAGGATACAGATAGGGTAACTCGGCTTCTCAATGTTGTTTACATAGCAAAGTACTAACGATTATCATGACAGATAGCGGCCTACTTCGAGAAACTCCACGACATCCTTCAGAAAGAAGGCTTCCCACCCTCAGATATATGGAACATGGATGAAACGGGTTTCCGTATCGGTATGGGGAAAGATCAAGTAGTTGTCACGAAGCGGAAACGCACACACTACTTCGCCATCCCTAAAAACCGTGAATCAGCAACGTGTATCGAAGCTGTCTCTGCAGCGGGCGAGCACTGCCCAGCCTTCATAATCCTTACCGGCCAGCTTCACATGGCTAACTAGTATCGGGTTGAAGAACTGGATCACCGTGCAGTTATCGCCACTGCTCCAATAGGGTATTCAAACGACTAGCTGTCTTTCGAGTGGTTGAAGCACTGGGATGAGCATTCAAAGAAGCTTCAACAGGGCAAGAAACGGTTGCTTATACTCGATGGCCATGGATCACACCATACTCGGGAGTTTCTACAGTACTGTGATAATAACGGCATCGTGGTGTTTGGCTTACCTCCCCATCTTACACATCTACTACAACCTCTAGATGTGGTAATCTTTCAACCGCTTAAGCACTACCACTCAAAGGCACTCGATATACTGGTCCGTGATGGTCTTACTGAAATCAGTAAGCTGGAGTTCTTATCGATAATTGAGGGTGTAAGAAAAGAAGCATTCAAGCCATCAACAATACAGTCAGCATTTAAAAAGACTGGGATTTACCCCTTTAAACCCAACGTGAGTAACAGATAGATATCTAGCATAAATATCTAGCACAAATATCTAACATTTCTAGCATTTCTAGAATAACAGCTAATAATCTATGTAATAATAGGTTGTGCTTAAACTGTTACAAGACCGACTAGCACGCCGTACACCTACCCCCCCTCCTCCAGTATCAACAACCTCAACACCTTTTCAGACACCCAGAAACCTTTGTCAAGTAAACAGTGCTGCTTCTAAACTGTATAAGGCTGTAGAAGAGAGAGATTTACCTCTATCCTTTAAAAAGATAGTATTAAGTTTCGTAAAAGGTGGTGCGATTGCTGCAACCGAGCTGGTGCAGGTTAAGCAGGATCTGGATCGTACCCAGTATGCCGAGACTGTAAAACGACGTCGTAAAGCATATAAGAACCGCTCTATACAGGCTGGAGGAGTTCTGAAGGTATTTGACGGCCGTGCTATGGTACTTAAGCGAGCTGATGATGACCTTCGAGCTGCTCACAAAAAAGCAGACAAAGCGAATCAACAGACCCAGAACAGAGCGAAAAGGTGTAGTGATGAGGCAGCAAAGCTAGCTAGAAAGTGGCGGCGCGAGAGGAAGCTCGAACCATATAAAGTATATGAATCGAGACGTGAAAAAGTACGGATTTTACGAGTTGGTTAATGATAATTGACGATAACCTCATTTTTGGCTAGATCTGGTTGTTTTGCTGGTTTGGTTGTACTGGTAGTGAGCACCCACTTTAGGGGGTGCGAGTCTGGCGAGTTCCAAAAAAGTAGGGGCGTGGCACGGGTAGAGAACCAGCTAGCAAGATAGTTCGACAGTAGTCAATTGATCTTTATCACTGAGACACGTATAACGCTACCATACTTGTTGTGAACCTTTTAGCTTCACCGAACAGCACTAATAGTCTTTACCTTCAACTATCCCACTTGGGCAGATCAGACTGCTGTTCGTCACACAGATGTATTCTTTCATAAATTTCACTAAGTATATCTAGGCATTTCAATCTTTCAAAGTTGCCATGCCATGCCAAGCCCAGATTCTAGACTGCAGCGTACGCACCCCTAGATTTGTACCCAGACCTAGTTCTTATAGAGCATTTATATAGCGGTCTTATAGGGCACTTAGCGGCACGGTCGCATGCGCTCGTCAGCTGGGTTACTACATCAGTTATCTACATCGCAATTAGCTAAGGAAACACACAGAAAAATAATGG
The DNA here is from genome assembly GCA_033297205.1 of Pseudoneurospora amorphoporcata. Taxonomy (NCBI): domain Eukaryota; kingdom Fungi; phylum Ascomycota; class Sordariomycetes; order Sordariales; family Sordariaceae; genus Pseudoneurospora; species Pseudoneurospora amorphoporcata. Next base: position 115,744 of record MU859152.1, on the reverse strand, counting down.
ATCATTCCGTACTATCGACAGATGCTAGCGCTTTATTTACTTAATAATATCTAATAATGCACGACGTAGTGGATTGAAGGATTACAATGTGGTAATGTATGCGATAGTGGTTTGGTAAAGGAAGTAGTGCGATAAGGCACTAGTGCTGGTGCCAGAAAATCACAAGTTAGACTGCCCAGTCTGGGCTGGTCTAGGCGCCCAGACCAAGGTAGCTAGTGCAGTACGACTACAGAGGTCTGAACGTGTACTGGGCTGAAATTTAGGAGCTTGGCAGGCACGGTACAACTTAGATGGGTGTGGGACCATAGCATGTCGCCAGGGTTCGGGTTATGTATGGGAAAAAAATGTAGATCTACGTACGAGTAGAGTTTTGCCAACGTGCGAGTAGCGCTTCTCTAAATATAAGTTTCGTTATTATTAAATTTATAAACCCTATCAGCCATATTATTAGTGTTTGATAGTTATAAATTTAGCCTCAATTAAGTATAATATAAATTAAACTTTATAATTAATTAGACTTTTACCTAATTACGCCCTCGTCTTACTTCCGCCACTTAAATTACTATTCTTATTGTATAAACTATTACTCCTAATTAGGAATAAATAGACTCCTGTTAGAAAAAATCAGTAAACTGCTACTAAAATCGCTTAAATTCGTATTATCGCTAATCTTTACACTAATAAATCTAGTAAATTATATTTAAATACCGTAGATATAATTATAAATATATACTATAAGGATTACTATATAGTAAACGTTCCTATAAATAATAAACTCAATAAAAATATTAATAAAATTACCTAAAATTATTTAGAGAAATTTATGAAGAAAGATTCATTCTCTTAAAATAACTTAGCTCGCTATACTAAGGATACCTTAAATACTATATTAAATAAATTCAACGCTTATAACTCCTCCTTTATTAAAAAGATCTTATCAAAGGTTACTCTTCTAGTATTATAATATTATAACTATATAACTAACCTCCTCGAGTAGATTAATAGTATATTAGCCTGTATAAATTTTTTATATTATACTTAAATCGCTCTTAATATTTTAATTTAATTAGAATTGCTGACTATTATTAAAGAAGTCGTAAAAGAAACTTAAATTATTAAAATAATTAACGTAAACGTAATTCCTATTCTTATTAGCGAAGCTTTTAATAAATAATTATTAATATTAGCTATATTAAATTAATATTAGAATAAGTAAGTTAACGATTTAAAGGAAGAAATTACTATTTTATATTCTTTAAAGGACGAAGCTATTATTATATATAAAACTTTCGAATTTACATATTATACTCTTGCTCTTTTATTGGCCAAATATAATTAACAAATTAATATAATCTTAAGTATTACTCCGGATCGTAGCGTTCGTTTGGGCATTAATATCGGTCGTAATATTTTTAACGTTAATAAATTCGATTTACATTCTATCACAGGGTTAAACCTGTAATGTACTGTGCTGCACTGACCGCATATGTGCTGTGCTGACCAGAGCCTAGAGCTCTAGCCTCGCACATGTCATAGTCACGTGCAGCCTCACGTGCGCGCGCACGGTCTGGCCTTAGGGCTCTCGCCTATATAGCTAGACCTCCGCACACTTCTCCTTTCCTCTCCTTATGCAACAACGCATATCTCACCATACCCTATACAGTACCTTCGCCTCGTGATACATTCCGCTTATTCTACTAGATATAATACCTTACTAATTATACATTTGCTCTATTATTTAACTATCTTTTATAATTAGCGCTCGTAAAAAGATTAGCGCTTATAAGAGGATTCCCCTTCTAATAGCCGTAAACGCCTTCGCTATAGAACTTTCTACTAATTTTACTATTTTAAAAATATTAATAAAGATAATAATATATTGGAAATTTATTCAGGTAACTATTAAATTTGTCACTATATTAATAGTTATTTAATATTTTATATTAGACTATTTAAGATCGGAAATGTTTATTTAGATATTTAATCTTAAATATAGTATATAATATCGTTAAAATAATAAGTTATAAGGGAAATTTGGTAAATATTTGTAATTAGTTGTATTTAAAATAGTTTAGTAAATAGTAAGTATGTATTTCTTTTGTAGAAGGGGAAATATTATAGGAATTTTAGGTAAATACCCAGATAATCCGCTTTATTTTAATATACGTTTACTTAAGCAATGTATATTATGTAAGAGTACTCCTTAGTGAACCTTCGTTAAAGTTAATTGAATTATTAATTAATATTATATTAACTTAACGTCTACTTTACTTATACTCTGTGAAGTCATGTGCGAGGTCCTAGGTTAAGACTCTCGTTAATTGTTATTTTATACTTCCTTTGACAATACTATTGCCTATTATTACGCACTATCGCTCTATCTAGCGACCAGTCGCACTCTTTATCTTTTATTATTATCTGTAGCATAAATTGTAAAGACTCTCTTCGTATAACATATTACAGGCAGAGAGCGAGTAGTTAGGTGTAGATGTAGGATATGCGTAATTGCATGAAGGAGAAAGGAAGAAGTGTAAGATGTGCGCTCGGAAGACTAGCTTTTATGAGACTCGAGCTATGAACTCTAGTAAGTCCATAGCGAGAGGCCATTAGCTAATTAGATGAGCAGACAGTAATAGTCATCTTAGAAGCGATCATTACTAGTACAACTGACACAGGCTAACCCTGTAACATAACATTAGAGATAGTATAAAGTTTATAGTTATATCTCTAATAAAGAGACCTAATTTTTTTGAGAATGTCTTTTCGCACCGTAGCAAATGTCTTTTCGCACTGTTATTAAAAATACTACTAAGTATAACTTTGCCAAATAAGAAGTTGTCAGTAAAAAATAGTATCAGAATTTTTGTAATTTTCTACTCTATTTTATAGTTTAGTTGCTGTAAATATATTTATCTAAAGAAAAGACTCAATACAAATATTCTAAATTTAAAGTAAATAAATAGTTTTTTCTTCTTTTATTGTATACTAAGGGCTATAGAGGGGGCCTACGTATGCCTAACACATCATATTATACAAGGAAAATAAATAAAAATTCCGATGTACTTTTTATATGCTACGGCCTTAATTTAGCTAAGTTACCTCTAAAAGCCTTTTTTGATTACGGTGCGAAAAGACATTTGCTACGGTGCGAAAAGACATTTGCTACAGTGCGAAAAGACATTCTCATTTTTTTACTTAGTTTTAATTGTTTAGTAATACTTCTATAGAAAAGGCGAGGTACGGGGTTAGGGTTAATTATTATTATTAATAAGAAGGATAATAATACGGTTATTATTAATAAGGATGTTAAAGAAGAAAATGAAGAATAAAAATTGATATAAGGGATTTCTAATATAGGTTTTGAAATTTGGGTTGTTGGAGGGGTTGGGAAGGGAGTTGTATGATAGGAAGCTATAGTTAAAGGTAATAATGTAGGGTAGTAATAGTATAAGTTAATTTCAAATAAAATTCACTTTAAGGTTAGTTAGATTTTTGATATTAAAATCTTGGGGATCTTAATAGCGATAAATTTAAATACGTTGTTAGATTTTAAAGCTTGTTTCCTTCGTGTATAATTATATTACGATCGGTACTTGTAGTGTTGTTTAATTGATTCTAGTGATTCTAGTAATTTGAGAGTACGAATTAGATTTTAGAATACTTGAGTAGTTGTTTGGGAAAGGAGGAAGGGTAGGGAAGCTAGTTGGCTAGGCAAAATGCTGTAAAATTACTAGCACGGGGCACACGGCTGGCAAGGGGGTCTGCAGGTGGTTGGCAAGGTTGAAAAGTGGGACTAAGGGCCCGGCTATACTATAATGGGTTTAGTAGGGTGGGGGGATAAAACTAAGTTGAATGAAATAAAGCAGTATACGTACACGTACCTGTCTGTCTGTCCATCTCGAAATTTTGCTTTTTTTTAAAAAAAAGGGAAAAAAACAAGACTGTCAACATCTAACCTAACCTGACCCATCTGCTCTGCTCTTGCCCTGCCCAGCGCAGCCACTCACGCACGCACGCAACCATACTCAGTTCTCTGAGACACAATACACACTTCAAGCAGACCACCCCCAATCCGGTTCTTCGTTTCTATGTACCCAGGGCAGCTCCTTCCTTCTGGAGGAAAAAATAAAGGGAAAAGAAGGTTTCCCGCGATGTCTTGGCATTATGTAACAAGATCTTAGCACTTGGCTCCCGTCTCTCACAGGTCCTGAGGTGTCCCCATTACTAAGACGGCTCTAAAGTCTGGCTTCAGCCTCAAGTCCACTTGGTATGTTCTTGAAGTGGACAAAACAAAGCTTGAACGAAGGAACTAGACATGGAAGACTCTGCTTGAGAGCATACCCACATAAGCCGACATGCGTCCGCATCGCTTTTGATCCGGATGTTGAGATGTTGAAATACATTTGGATCTGCCATATGTTCATCAGGTACCGATCTGTTCCTTGCAAATGAAACACATCTTCCCAAGTTTGTTTCAAGATCAGATGAAGGCAAAACAAAGTCAAGAGCTACGCAACGCACAGAGAAGTTTGCTAAGCCATTCAGTTATTCCAGATTAAGTATTAGATCTAAGCTAGTATAGACAAAAATACGTATCAAACGTAGGTATGTAAAACAAATAACAGAAAAACGAAACGAAATAAACGTATATACATAACATATACAAAAACAAATGAACGTAACGAACGAAGGTAACGCGCGTAACGTATACACACCGATCAACAGTGTACATACATAACGAACATACGCATCATTCACATTCATACAGATCATTACACTTATTTAAATCATTAGACTAGATCATGGCCGCTTCAAGCGGACTTTTAAGAGGTAAAAAAAAGAGAAAAAAAAGAAAAAGGAAAAGGCGAAAACGAAAATGTCTACCGAAATCGTTTACGCGTTCTATCTCTTACTCTTTTTGAGTTAGATAGACACGGCAAAGGAAATGGAACCCTTTTTGTCTATACACCGGAACACCGAGAAATCCCTAAATGAAAAAGAGAAACGACCATCTTCTAACCAGACATGACCAACGCCAGGAGGGCCATACGGCAGTAGAGACCATATCTCATCTATGATCTGTCAGAAAACGAACTTGATCGCCGCACAATGGCGAAAACAATGTCAAAGGGGATCTTACCTGTCTGAAGTATGCGGCCCGCTGGTCGAAATCAACCTCCTCAGCAACCTCCTCGTTTCTGGGGAGCGGGTGCATGATAGCCATCTTGCTCTTGGTGTGCTTGAGGGTCTGGTTGTCAATGCGGTAAGAACCCTTCACCTTCTCGTACTCCGCCTCGCTCGTGAACCTCTCCTTCTGCACACGAGTGCAGTACAAGACATCAGTCTTGCCGAGCAACTCGGGGGTCAACGTCTCAGACTCACAGAGCAGCTGGCCGGCCTTCACAAGTTGCTGACGAACATCAGCAGGCAGCTCAAGTCCCTTGGGGGAGACGAGCTGCACCTTGACTCCCGAGTAGTGACGAAGCAAGTAGACCAGGGAGTGCACAGGTCTGCCATAGCGAAGATCACCGACGAAAGTGAAGGTCAAGCCCTGAACAGTGCCCAGCTCCTCACGGACGGTGAAGAGATCCAGGAAAGCCTGGGTGGGGTGCTCCCTGCTTCCGTTACCAGCGTTGAGGACAGGCACCGGGCTGTACTTCTTGGCAACGTCAACGCAGTTCTCATCGGGATGACGGAGAACAATGGCGTCAGCGTAGCAGGCAAGAGTACGGAGCGTATCCTGGAGCGTCTCGCCCTTCTGAACGGAGGAGTGTTGCGTCGCAATGGAAATAACTTCACCGCCAAGACGCTTCATCGCAGCCTCGAAAGAAGCCGAGGTGCGAGTGGAAGGCTCATAGAAGAGAGTGGCAAGCATGCGTCCCTTGAGGATGTCCATGACGTTTCCGCGCTGGACACTGAGGCGCATCTCCTCGGCAACAGTGAAGAGAAGATGCAAGTCAGCGCGAGTGTACTGCTCGACAGAGAGGACATGAGCCTTCTTGAAAGAGTGAGGCCTGGACAACGAGTCCTGAAGGGTGAAGTTGAGCTGGCCAGAGAGCTGAAGGGGGGTATGGCTGGTCGTGTAGTCACGATCGCTGATCTCCATGTCGCGGTACCTGGCGATGGCCTCAACGAGGATCTTGGCGTTCTTCACGTTGGTAACCAAGGGAATCTGGTAGTCAACCGCCATACGACGGGTCTGATAACCCTTGCTCATGTAGCTGGCAGGGCGTCTGTACCTGTTGTTGGAAGGCAGGTTGATGTAGAGATCGATCATGTTGTTAGCCAAGTGCTGGGTGAGGGAGTACTCGGACTTCTGATCACCCTCATTGGTGAGAACCTCCAAGAACTGGACGGGAATGTCATGCTCTTGGAGGAAATCAGCAGTACCGGCGGTAGCGAAGAGCTTGTAGCCCATCTGGGACAGCTTGGCGACAGAAGGCAGCATCTCCTTCTTGTCCTTGTACGAACCGATGGAGAGCAGGATGTTCTTTTTGGGAACCTTGAAGCCGGTGGACATCAAAGCCTTGAGGTAGGCCTCGTACTTGTCAACACCAAAGGAGGCAACTTCACCAGTGGAGGCCATCTCAACACCCAAGACAGGGTCGGCGCCAGAAAGACGAGAGAAACTGAACTGGGGGACCTTGACACCAACACCACCCGCAGGGCGATCGATGGCAGGATACTCCTCGAAAGGCAGGCCCATGATAGCCTTGGTGGCCATCTCGATGAGATCAACTCCCATGACCTTGGAGACGAAGGGGAAAGAGCGCGAGGCGCGTACGTTGCACTCAATCACCTTGATGTCGTTGTCCTTGGCAATGAACTGGATGTTGAAAGGACCGGTAACGTTGAGAGCAGCACCGATCTTGCGAGTAGCCTCCTCAATACGCTCGATAGTGGCCTTCTCCAGATCCTGAGGCGGCAGGATGAGAGTGGCATCACCAGAGTGAACGCCGGCGTTCTCAACGTGCTCAGAAATGAAATGCCCAACCATCTTTCCGTCCTTAGCCACAGCGTCCATCTCGATCTCCTTGGCGTTCTCGATGTACTTGGTAATGACGACAGGATGCTCAGGAGAGACATCGGCAGCCTGCTGGAGGTAGGACTCAAGATCGGCCTCGGAGTAGACGGTGTTCATGGCGGCACCAGAAAGCACATAGGAAGGTCTGACGAGCACTGGGTACGAGACATTTTGGCAGAAAGCCTTGGCCTCCTCGAAGCTGGTAAGCTCCTTCCAAGTGGGCTGGTCGACACCAATACGGTCAAGCATGCGGGAGAACTTGTAGCGGTTCTCGGCAGTGTCAATCATCTCGGGGGAAGTACCCAGGACTCTGACACCGGCACGGAGAAGGGGCAGAGCGATGTTGTTAGGCGTCTGGCCACCCATGGCTCCCAACACTCCACTGGCGTCCTCCAACTGGTAGACGTCCAGAACAGTTTCCAAGTTGATGTTCTCGAAGTACAGCTTGTCGGCCTCGTCGTAATCAGTACTGACGGTCTCGGGGTTGTAGTTGACCATGATAGTCTTGAAGCCAGACTCTCGGAGCGTGCGAATGGCCCGAACGGAACACCAGTCAAATTCGACGGAAGACCCGATGCGGTACACACCCGAGCCAAGAACCATGACACCACGGTCTTCGAACGAAACATCGTGCTCGCTGGCGTTGTAGGTCATATACAGGTAATTGGTGAAGGCAGGGAATTCAGCGGCGACGGTGTCGATCTGCTTGACGAAAGGAGTAATGCCAGCCTCAAGGCGCATGCGACGAACAGCCAGTTCGTTGGAATCCCAGAAGTTGGCAAGCTGACGGTCGCAGAAGCCAAGCTGCTTCGCACGAAGGAGAAGATCAGGACGGCCGACAATGTCGTTGGCCGTGAACTTGGTCATGTCCTTGGCGAAGTTGCTCAGGCCCTTGAGCTTGGACAAGAACCACTTGTCGATCTTGGTCAACTCCCAAATTCTGTCCACAGTATATCCCGCGTGCATAGCGTTGGCAATGGCGAACAGACGCTGGTCAGAGGGGGTCTGAAGCTCGTCATCGACGGACATGAGCGCAGTCTTGGACTCGCTGAAGCCAAGGTTGTGGAAGTCAATGGCACGAATAGCCTTCTGAATGGCCTCTTCAAATGTCCTGCCGATGCTCATAACCTCACCGACACTCTTCATGGAAGAGCCGAGCTGGGTAGAAACCCGGGTGAACTTCTTCAAATCCCAACGAGGCATCTTGACCACAACGTAATCCAGGGAAGGCTCGAAGCAAGCGCAGGTCACCTTGGTGACGGTGTTCTTGATCTCCTTCAGAGGAATACCGAGACCCAACTTGGCAGCAATGAAAGCCAAGGGGTATCCAGTAGCCTTGGAAGCCAAGGCCGAGGAACGAGACAATCTGGCGTTGACTTCGATAATGCAGTACTCCCTGGAGAAGGGGTTGAGAGCATACTGAATGTTGCACTCGCCGACAACTCCGAGATGGCGGATGACGTTGACAGCAGTAGTGCGAAGCATGTTGTAGTCTTCATCAGAAAGAGTCTGGGAAGGGGCAACGACAATGGAATCGCCGGTATGAATGCCAAGCGGATCAAAGTTCTCCATGTTGCACACGGTGATACAATTATCCTGGGCATCACGAACAACTTCGTACTCGATCTCCTTCCAGCCCTTCATACTGCGCTCGACAAGAACCTGGGGACTGGCTGCCAGCGCCTTGTTGCACAGGTCAACGAGCTCAGCTTCGTTGTTAGCAAAGCCACTGCCCAGACCACCAAGAGCGTAGGCCGCACGGACGATAACCGGGTAACCGATGTCCTTGACCGCGTTAAGAGCCTCTTCAACACTGCTGGCCGAAGCGGACTTGGCGCACTTCTCACCAATGGACTCCATGCTGCGAGCAAAGAGCTCACGGTCTTCGGTAGTGATGATGGTATCGATGGGGGTACCGAGAACCTTGACACCAAGAGCCTCGAACTCATCCTTGAGCTGGATACCGACTGAGAGGGCAGTCTGGCCACCGAAGGTGCAGTAAATGGCGTCGGGCTGCTCATACTTGATGACTTTGCGGACGAACTCGGCGTTGACGGGCAAGAAGTATACCTTGTCGGCCAAGCCCTTGGAGGTCTGAATGGTGGCGATGTTGGGGTTGATGAGGACGGTGTAGATGCCTTCCTCCTTCAAAGCCTTGATGGCCTGAGATCCCGAGTAGTCGAACTCGCCAGCCTGACCGATGCTGAGACCGCCAGAGCCCAGCACAAGGACCTTCTTGACATCAACACGAGGGTGGAGTCTCTCGTTCTCCTCCGTGGTACCACCGGGGAATTCGACACCCTTCTGGAGGAGGGTGTCATCGGCAGTGCACTTGGCAACGGTCTGAATGAAGACATCGAAGAGGAACTCGGTGTCACGGGGGCCGGGGGTGCTCTCAGGATGGAACTGGACACTGAAGTGAGGACGGTCGACGTGCATGATGCCCTCGTTGGAGCCGTCGTTGGCGTTGATGAAAAGCTCCTGCCATCCGGTGGGGAGAGTAGTAGCGTCAACAGCATAACCGTGGTTCTGCGAGGTAATATGGCACTTTCCGGTAACCATGCTGGTGCAGGGAATGTTGTGACCGCGGTTACCGAACTTAAGCTTGATCGTCTTGGCACCGGCAGCACGGGCGAGGAGCTGGTGACCCAAGCAAATACCGAAGATGGGTGTGTTGTTCTTTTGCAGGGCGGCAGAGATGTGCTTGACAGTAGTGTCCATGACCTGAGGGTCACCAGGACCGTTGGAGATGAACAGACCATCATATTCTTCGTTGGTGAAATCGTAGTCCCATGGGCAGACGAGGACTTCGACACCGCGCTTGATGAAGCACCTGAGTTGGTTGTACTTCATGCCGACATCGAGGCAGAGAATGCGAAGGTTGCGACCCGAGGGGTGCTTGAGGGCAACGGAGTCATCGGGCTTGTAGAGCTTGGCCTCCTTGATCGAGACTTGACGTGGTATGTTAGCATTGGCCTGTCTTTCCCGTCAAAGGAGCGCATGTTGCTTACCTTGGGCGACGAGGTTCTTCTCGTTGGGGTTAACCCATTCAATAGTCTCGAAGTGAGGCTTCCAGTCGCCAGGGACTCCGAGAGAAATAGCGCTGATGGTCAAGTCTTCCTTCTGGCGAAGCATGCGACCAAGCATGCTACCCTTCTCGCGAATGCGCTTGGTGAGGGCGCGGGTATCGACACCATACATGGCAGGGATGCCCTGCTCCTTGAGCCATGTTCCGAGGGAAGAGGTGGCGAGGAAGTGCGAGAAGTCTTCGCCAGCATAAGAAGCGGTAACGAGACCGGCAATGTGAATCTGGTTGGACTCGAAGTGGGCGGGGAGATCTTTGAGGAGATCGTCGACCGTCTCCCTCGAGGGGACGCCATAGTTTCCAACAAGAGGGAAGGTAATGACGAGGATCTGACCGCGGTAGGAGGGGTCGGTCACGGACTCGGGGTAGCCGACCATGCCTGTCTGGAAGACAAGCTCGCCGGCAATGCTTTTGGGAGCACCGAAGCTGTAGCCCTGGTACGCGGAGCCATCCTCAAGCTCAAGGCAAACGAGGCCTTCGCTGGGCGCATCGGCAATGGGAGCCGTGGCGGGGCGGTAGACGGTAGCGGCCATGATGAAATAAATAGTAGAACTTTTAGAGTATAAACAAAAAAGAGAGGGAAACGGCTATTTTGAGGGGGGTATATGGAAAGAGAAAAGAGTAGTGAAAAAGCGGCGCAAAATCGAGAATGGAAGACGGATTGTTGAGAGGACGTCAAAGATGGCGAGAGCTTCGTCAAGAAGAGCCCAGGAGCTGATTCGTTTTCGTGGGGGGGGGGAGCGAGAAACGAAGGCAAATCGATGTTGTGTAGTGTGTATGATTCAGCTGGATATCCTCACTATCCAAGCTCGATATGGCCTCTGCTTGATAGCAAGAGGAAGAAAGAGAGGAGAGGAGAGGGAAGAGAAAGGATCCCAAGACTCGACGTCGGGGTAAATATTTTTTTGTTTCGGCAGCCTCGAGAAGCCCCGCCAAAAACCGTCAGCCCGCCACGCTGTATCCGTAATTGGGTTGGGGACAGCCAGGGCGGGTGGGATTCGGAAAACTTTTCTGCAGATTCACGCCATTGTCCAATGCCGTCTTCGGTGGCTCGTGAGAACCTGGAGGGGCATGTCCGGCGCGGGAGTTGGCAGGCAGGTGCTGAAAAAAATACGGGCTACCAGTTACCGCTTATTGCTGGCTTGGCTTGCTCCCCACGAAAAGCAACCACAACGATGAGATAGATGATAAAGTCGGGCTAAAAACAAAATTGTACGCAGAGCCTCAGGTTTCCATAACAACAATGAGTCTATCACTCTCTAAAGGAGAGCATGAGGTTGTGTTATGGTGTTGCAAATGGTAAGTCTCTACAAGCCAACAATAAGCGGAACCTGTAACTCCCATTTCTTTCAGCACCTGGCAGGGCCGGCAGGGCCGCAACGCCGCTGGACCGTCGTCCGGCAGGCAAGCTCTTAGCGCGTGGCAACGGGGGTCCCCTGGACACTAGACGCCCGCCGCGGAGGGGTCCCCGGATGATTTAAGCTTGCACCGCCTGCCAAGTTCGTCTAGAGTCACAGCCAATGACCAATCATAATACGGGCGAAGAAAAGTGGGTGGGGGTCTGCTTAAGGTCCTGGACCGTGGCCTTGCATCACCACCAAAAAAATGGGCCCCTGACCATGTCAACAGACAAGTCTTTTCACCTGTCACCAATCCGGGGCCCGTCCGTCTTGTGTCGGCATTTTCACCGTCCCTATTCTGTTACTGCCGATCGGCCGGTCAATGAGCTCAAAGTTTCGATGCTTTTTTTTCTTTTTTCTTTTTTTTTTTTTTTTTTCCCTTTTTTTTTCGCCCCCCGAGACACGTTGCGGCTATCCTAAGGGCAGCCCATCATCATTGTTCAAGGCCGATCCGATGCCCTAACGGCAGGAGAGCACCGGCGGATTTGCAGTATGTCGTCACAGTTACCAGCCGATGTTCGACGTCGACATGCTCCCCAAAATGTCGGTATTAAAACAGACCATTATTGCTATTGGCCGAGTGTATCTGGTTGTCCTCGACTCCTCGTAGAAATCGCGATTGGCTCGGAGGTGGGTTTTTTGTTGATCGAAGCGAGTTTTTCCTCTTACATATGTATGTCAACCAGCCATCTGTGGGGTTCATGGAGCAGCGGTATCGCTTGTTGCTCTTTGGGGCTCGTCAGAGTCATCACTATTCACTTCGGTTCCGGTGTTCGGGATCTTAACACCGATCTCAGCCGTCCGAGTCCGTCCTATTCACCTGCCGAAGTCTTTTGGCCTTCAACACAATCCACGCAGTGCATGTAAGTTGGGTCTTTACTACATATTCAATCTACTTGTAGGAGCGTCACATTTCCTCGTACATATGGTACACGGGATGCACTGTGAAGAAAACCATGGAGCGGCAAGCACAAGTAGGTTGAGGGAGACAGTCTCCGAGCCCTATGGCAAATGATTCCGAGCCATATGGCAAAGGATGTGTGAGGGAGCGGAATTTCCAATAATCAGTTCCGCTCCAACTTGAAGTCGGCTTTACACGGACTTTAGCCGATGTCATCATCTCGGGGTGTCCGCCGGGGAAAGTGGGTCATCGGCACGGAGTGGGTCCCACTTTTCGCCGGGCAAAGACCCGGTCTGCTTACCTACGTTGAACAATGTCAGCCTCTGAGGGCCCGGGCTCATAGCTCAGATGGCTGGGTTAGGGTCCGTATGATTCCAGCCGTACAAAAATGTAACGTACGGTCGGTGCTTTACCAATCGAAAAGCAATTGCCCACCAGGCTGTCAACTGCTATGGTGCATTGGTGGTTTCTTGGACCGTAAGTTTTAGCTAACTGTTGTACAGAATCAGACAAACACTGGTCAATGCGATAGGAAGAACAATCGCACCAAGAAGGTGCAATAGCCGTGACGGGAGATGACGCCGCTTCAAGGCGTTCCACAGTCAGCGATGTTTGCAGCCTTGAGATCGTCAGCTGGCCGCAGAGATTCGTAAAGGGTGTCACAGGTAATCCAGATATTGTGTGTTCTGTATCAAAGTACCCAAGGATCGTTGATGACGGTCGAAACCATATCTGCGCATGTCCAGCGTTAACCTTTTTCCGAATTTGCTTCGAGATGCGTAGCTGAGACGCTTGTGGACAGACAGCTGAGGTCTGAGGAGGTAGGATGCCTCGTATAAGTTTTCAATTGCCAGCAAGTCTGCAATTCACATCCGACTCGTTACCATAACAGGATGCTTCATTCAATGCCACCAGTGTTTTATGAGAGCACATGGTGAAGCAAGAAATGTTTTGGGCTTGCTGTGTGAGCCTGTGAGCCTGTGTCGCCTCGTCCAATGTGCATGAGTCGTTAAAAGGATGCAAGTGCCCGTCGTGGTGGATGCGGCTTGTGACCGAATCGAACGACTTGTTGCAACCCTCCATCACATCTCAACCCATCCACCATCGACGGCGGACCCACCCGGACTGGCGAAACGACCATCGAACGGTCTCCTATCGCTGTCGCATCGGAATCAATCTTTGATCATGTGTCACCACCAGGACCCTGCGTGATGGCGACATGAGTATGGACGATATACATATGTATTTGAATGACTTTTACCTGCAGTCGCTAGTGTCAGCTGTCAACATCAATAGCACAACGGACGGCTTCCTGGTAATAATAGCTCAGTAGGTGTGCGAACATTCCATGAGAAGACGAAGAGTGAGACAGCTCGCACAGAACGCAAGAGAGAGGGTCTGTCTCATGGCTTTGAATCATCTTGACCGCCCTCGCGGCCTTGACAGGCACTTTCTCAGCCTCCATGAACGCAGTACGTCGGCAGGCTGTGCTTGGCAGCGACCATGTTCTGGATACGATTCGTGGAAGACGGAATGGGGGCTTGTGCCAGGTGCACACAAAGGAAAGACAAAAGAGGCAAATGCAGCACTTGCTGGGTGGCCTCATTCGATCGGCGGCCCATCTGAAGTCGGCCGCGTTCCGTCAAGTCTTTTGATGGGAGGGGAGGCCCTGGTGCCATGGTGCGAAAGGGCGAGAGTGAGAGAGGGACTGAGGGAGATGGAGACGATAACCTCGAGGTTTTTTATGAGGCTTCGTTCCGCCTGGAAGACAGAAAAAGCAATGAGCCTCTCTTTTTCCGCATTTGAGGAGTCAAGTGCAAAGTGGATGAAATGATGGGGGATTTTGAAACCCAGCAACTTTTTGAGGTTCCATTCGTCAAGCTTGGCCAGCCACGTGATTGGCCAGATGTGCGTGGGAAGGTGCTGATGGAGCAAGGGCCCCCCCAATGTTTCTCAGACTCTCTTGTGCCCTGCCATCGCTGCCATGTCCGCTGCTCACCGCATTCCCAGGATTGCCTCAGTCCCAAAACTCCGCACACCTTTCTTATCATCCATTCATGGTTAAGACGAAGCCCGTGTTTGACACTAGAGAGCTTGGGTTCCATCATCTTCCGACACATCTCACGGTTGTTCCCCTCTTTCGAGCTCACTGCGATGGTTACTTGTCAGTGTCAGGTGCTGTTGCGCTTCACGCGCGTCATTTGTCTTGCAGCAGCCCATGTCAATGTCGAGACTCCCGTAACCCGCGATGGTGTTGTCGGGTCTCGGAGCAAGAACCTAAAAGTTGGCTAGGAAAGAAAGAATGACCACTTACATCGGGTACAATACATAGGTACCTACACTACAGAACGGCCACGGCCCACGGTACCTACTAGTCCCGCGACACACAGTAGTCGAGGCGCAGAAAGGGTGGAAACTAAACTCGAGACAAGACGAAGGAAAGGTTGAAAGTTACAGCCTCCCCGAATACACGCTCCGGTCGGTACCTGCCACTTTGCTGGATTGGGGAAACCGGACAAGCTTGGCCTCTCCGAGTTGTCTTGTCACTTGAGACGAAACGACGGGACGACCTGAGCTAAATAAACTTGCAACCAGGCTGTCAACGTGCCACTACTAGATGACAATTGGAAAGCCGTCGACGCCAGTGACAGTCGCTTTCCCCTTCTTCCTTCGTTTCTTTCTTCCCGTTTTTCTGTTCTTCCGTTCTTGGTCCGTCCTGTTGGCTTCTGGACTGTTGCCGCCGCCGTGTAACCGGCGTACAGCCATTTCTTTTCTGCATCACCTCATCTCATCATCGACCCCAAGTCCAGCGGCGAGGCCCCGACTGTCCGACTGTCTCCCGGAGCCCCGACTTACTTATCTCGAGGTTGCCTCTACCTCTAGTAGTCCGGCCCCCCCGGATTCCCAGCTTCGCGTCCTCTTCCGCTGTTATTCCACCGTGGTAACCGGGGTGTTGACTGTCGCCTCGGCCGGCCTCAAACATTATACCAGGAACCACGTTCGGTCCCCTGCCAGCCCTGCCTCACTGACTACCAACCCCTTGTCGCTATTCCTTGCCTTGTCTTGTTCGCCCCTCTCGCAAGTCGCAAACATTCAACCTACTCCAACCTTCTCGCCTCCGTCCCCTTACTATACCTCAACAGTGGCCTGCGGTCTTGCGAATCTGACCGCGTCCATGGCGCTTTAAACGTCCACCAAGAACTTGAGTCGGGGGCCATCGAGACCCGTTGCGGCCAGGAGAAAGCATGCTGTCCACCTTGATGCGACCCTTCAAGGGTGCTGCGCGCAACCCAGACGACGGTGATCTACTTGAGAGAAACTCGGAGCCGCTACGACGTCCTGCTTCTTTCCACAGTTATACACAACATCGACACGCGACCGCCGACTTCACCGAGGCCGACGATGACGACGATGAGTCCGACGATGCGAGGCAACCACGCCGGAACACTTCCAACCGCGGCAATGAGTATGAAGATGGGTTGAATCAGGCAATTGGTGTCCTGCCGCTCTTCTCTGCTGGACACCTTGGTATGATGCCTTGTGGTGCTCCATATACATCAAAGACTATGTGCCAAGACTAATCCCGTACAACTCTTTAGACTCCCTCCCGATATATAGCATGACGCATGCTATCCGCATCATTGTTCAGGCAAGAACCGATACGACCTTGACCTGGGAGCAGCTGAGGTCTCCGCAAGTATTCCAATTCCTGGTGAAGCCAATGCAACAGCAGATTCGAACCCAGCATTTCTCAAGGGGAACTCTATATGCCCTCATGGCAAACTGTCTTCAGTTCGAAAAGGAGTCTCAGATATACCCGGCAAATACTGGCACAAGCAGCACACGAGCCAAGGTCTGCGAGTTGCTAGCCATCAAGCTCCTCAAGGAGTATTCGACTCGCGAACTTATTGATGCCCTTTCCTACGACTTTTATCCTCTGCAGGGCGTCTCGGGAATGCATACACCGGCCAATTCGAATAACAGAGAGAAGCCGGCCGCCATGAGAACGTCAACTCTCGAAGTGGCCATACGAGCCTCGGCAAAACATTTTCTGGCCCATCCTTTGGTTGTGCAACAACTCGAGGCCATATGGAATGGTGCCATCAGCTTTTACTCTGCCGCAGATCAGCTACATCGTCGCACCTCGATAGCTACCGACCTATCTTCCACCCAGTCTCGCCGCCAGAGTACCGTACGAACACCCCTCCTTGGTAGTCAGCAAGGCAAGGAGGAACGTCTCAGGGGCCAATCAGGGCCACTTGGACGGAGAACTGTCGCGCTGTACGACCCTCGTCAAGCCTCGGTCTTCAAACTCTCACGGTTGAGGGTTCCACGGTATCGCCGATTCCTCTCTACCTGCTCACTCGGTCTTCTTCTTTGCCTGTTCTTGCTCGTTCTCAGTGAGAGATCCAGTACGATCACCACAGTGGAGTTGATCTTCTGGTTTTGGAGTGCCGGATTCATGCTCGACGAGATTGTCGGCTTCAACGAGCACGGATTCTCCCTCTACATCATGAGCTTCTGGAACATTTTCGACCTGGGCATTTTGCTGCTGTTGATCATCTACTACTGCATGCGCATCTACGGCGTATTTCTTCTCGACCCGCACAAGTTGAACGACAATGCCTATGATGTTCTCGCTGCGATCGCCATCCTTTTGCTCCCCAGGATCTTCAGTATACTGGATCACTACCAGTATTTCTCACAGTTGCTGATAGCATTTAGACTCATGGCTGTTGACCTGGTCGCAGTATTTGCTTTGGTCATTGTCGTCTGCTGTGGCTTTTCGGTGTTCTTCATTTCCAAAAGCACGAATGATCCGAGCGTGGTAGCATACAGCATGTTCCAGATGCTCGTGGGGTATAGTCCGGCTGCTTGGGAAGTATGGCCGGATCATAATTGGGTTGGGAAGACGTTAATTGGCCTGTTTCTCATCATCTGCCACTTCGTTATTGTGTGGGTTGAGATGATCTAATCCTCGGAGCGCGCAACGGCTGACATTTTTCTTTTAGGACACTGCTTGTGACTGTGCTGACGAACTCATTTATGGCTATTGCATCAAATGCGAAGCAAGAGCATCAGTAAGTTGCTTTCAGTGCTGTTGTGTTCCCACTAGGTCTCATGCTAATTGTCAAAGGTTTCTCTTTGCTATCAATACGATCTCGATGGTGAAAAACGATTCACTCTTTTCATATGTCGCACCAGTCAACATTCTCGCATGGGCATTGACCCCGCTGAGGTTTTTCATGCCCATGAGGCAGTTCGTCTGGCTCAATCGCACCGTCATCAAAGCGACTCACTTCCCCTTGTTGCTCATCATCTTCATTTATGAAAGGTTTATTTTGGCCCGCTCCATGTACGAGCCGACGGACCTGGTGGAAAATCCTGGCCGAGGCTGTCACAGAGCGGTTTCCATTGTAGACCCTGCAAGCAGGACAGCACTCTTTAGCCCGAGCCTTCGCATTCGTGAAGAATCATTGGTGGGTTATCAGAAGGATCGTGCCTTGGAAGAGGTGTTCCGACGTGCTCCTGATTTTGCAACCATACGGACTCAAAGACGAAACGAGCGGAGGAAGACCCAAAATGCCATCCGATCGTGGATGGACCAACAAGATGGGACATTTGCGTCTCCTCACAACTATAGTACCGTTGAAAATAGGCCGGCACAGGATTGGCAGAGGCGGCTGAGCATGGTGAGGGAGAGACCGAAGAGGTTTTCAGGACTTTATCAAGACACAAGATCAGCAGCAAGCGACCCGGCGGATATGGTGTCTAACGCCACCTTCCCGGCAGTCCCCGAATATTTCAACAATGGGACTGTTCGACGGGATTTTGCGAACGAGGTGAAAGAGAACACCGATGCGGAAAACGGTGACGACGAGCTGGTTACCAATGATGAGTATGAGGAAGACAATGCAACTCACGACACCGAGCAGGTACGAAACGATATGGATCAAGACCAGTCAACGGAGACAGAGGAGGACTACTTCACGACTTCGGTTCCGTCGCGCTTCAACTCTGGACTCACCTCAGTGCAGCGGACGCCGATATCCCCACGTCCCGGAACGTGGCGACGGGTACCGATGCACGACCGAACCATGTCGAACAACACGATGATCTTTGCTCCTTCGCAGGATCGGCCCCTTGAGAGTTCTTCGTCCGCATCCGGGGTAATGGATCCGTCGCTACCGTCTCGATCTCGCCCTCATAGCACTCGGCATGCCATACTCGAAGGGTCGGTAGTTAGTCCAGGCGCAGGTCTTCGCTCTCCGCGTCGCTCCATGTACTTGGCGTCCTCCCGTCCTCAGAGCATGGTGATGTCGCCGCGAGCCATGACCCGAACCGCCCCGAGCCGCTCGGTTTTGGCACTTGAAATCCCAGATGGCGGTGGTAGTGGAAACCGTGACAGCCCGTCATCCCGACGACAGTCATCAGCTGAGCTACCCACCTCCGCTGAACTAGACCCATCGGCCCTGGCAGCTAGTTCTGAAGCGGGCAGCAATGGCGTGATATCCACTTTCACCACGTTGGCAACGGCCATGCTTGAGAAGAGTTCCCAGCAAGAGCAAGACAGCAACCGAATGAACAAGCTGGTGCTGGCGAAGATGAAGAATTTGCAGGACAGTCTCGGTGACGTGGTGCGCGAGATGCGAGTCCTGAGGAACACGGCATCCAGCACGGCTGGAAATTCGGCAGATGAAGGGGCTAGTAGCGGTAGCTACCTGGCCAAGGGAGCGATACAGCAGCAGCAGCAGCACCAGCAGTACGGAACTCCGGCAAGGCGGGGGTCAGGAGAAGAGAGAAGGTCGTCCGGATTGTCCAGCTCGGCTGGCTCGGCTGGCTCAACAAACAGGGACATGGCGAATCGGGGATTACGAAGATCGGTCAGAAGACTGGAAACCGCCACTCGAATGCCGACTTTGAGTGGGCAAGAAACTACAATCAGGAGGAGGAATTCGAGAGAAGATGACGAGGAAGATACCAGCAACCAGACGAGAAGCGAGGTGAACAGCGACATGATTTTCGAGCCGAGGCATACTCGGAGGAGTAAAGGAAAGGGAAGAGCTGTTATGGGAGCAGGAGCAGCAGTTTCGATGTCAGATGAGGAAGAGGACGAAGATCGTCGAGGTCATCAGGTTGGCGGTGGTAGTTCGCTGGACGAGCGCCACCGTTACCACAACCAGCAGGCAGAGTTTACCAGGAGTGGAAATTTCCTCTGAGGGTCAGCACGGATTAAGGAAGAGGAAGGGGGGTGAGTGATTGATATCCTTTGCATAATTTGCATGTGCATGTTTGAGTATTGGTAGTATTTGTTTCGTCTTCTCACTCTCATATGGGTTTTGATTTCGATGGTTTGGCATTTGATACTACATAGCACTGTTTCATGGTAGTTGTTGCATTGGGAAGGCGTTGAAATTGAGCTTACAGCATATTATTCATGATTTTACACGCTCGATATGTAGTTAGCATCTTCATGAGGTTCTCGAATTCATATCTCGTTGCGTTCTACCAAACTTGACGCGTTCACCGGCTATCTTCGTGTCACCGCGTTGGACATTCTTGCCGTTCTTTTGGCGAAATCGCCGCTGACCCAACCCCAAGTGCAACTTGTTCTTCTCCTCTTCTCGTACAATCCCATCCCCCGAAATCTTGATCCTAAACAACCCGCCATCTTCAATGCCATGATACAACTTCTTAGTTACAGCTCCAGCATCAATCAACTCGTTCACATGGTTTCATTATTCATCACTCATTGACTCATTCATACACCACATCCCAAGAATCTCCCTTGCCGATCCTTCATCTCCTCCTATACAGCTTGCAGAGCCACATTAAATCCCTCCACCACTCCTATCAACGCTCACATAAAACTGCGAACCAGGCGAGTTCTTCTGCGCCAGCTCGTTGTTGCGGATCGTCGTTGACACGTACTTGAAGGTGGCGCCGACGCCAGCGAGGGCGAGGGTGAAGATGGCTAGGCGGGGGTGGCGGCTAGGAAGAATGGTAAGTAGAAGTTGAATGGGTATGTATGTATAAAGGTGTAGAGGTTGTGTGTGGTTGGTGGGTATGCTGGGGTTCTTGATTTGGTAGTCGTGATGTTCGTGAGGTCCACGATGGGGGATAGGAAAAGGAAGGTTGGTTGGAAGGTGGAAGGGTGGACTTACACAAACAGTCCCGGGGAGGAAGAAGTGGCGCCGGTGGAAGGGACGCCGCCGCCGCTGAGGGCGGTGCGGGAAGCGGGAGAGGGAAACATGTTTGTTGTGTTTTGTTTTGCGAAGTTTGTACTCGTTTGTGTGGTTTGGGTTTATGATTGAAAAAAGAAAGATGAGAATGTATAGAGATCCGGAGCAAAGGACGGGGACCAAGGTTTGCTTTTATAGTTCGGCTGAAAACGGTGACCTCGGTATGAAGCAATCAAGGGGGAAAAGCAGAGAGGACTAGGTAGCAGAATCAGATAGCTAGGCCTGCTGGGTCTAGGCAGGCGGTGAGATATCCAATGGTAGTCTGAAAATGTAGACAAATGCTTATATAGACCGGAGCCAGACCAGGGGTGGTCTTGTATGTTTTAGGACTTGGGTCTGGGGTAGGAGGGGTCTTGTGTGTTTCTGTTCAAGTTCAAATAGGTAGGAGTGATAGATTGGATACCAAGTCTCACAAGTTGAAATAACTCTCCGAGTTGGTTCTCGTGTTGTTATTGTCGCCTCCCCTTATCGCAGTTTCGTCGAGAGGAAACTAAGCTTTCTTGAAATATATATGCGATCTCATACGATGAACCGAAAATGGACTGACGTCGCGGGCCATGTGTGCTTTGACCGGGTCGGCAGCGGGCCGAGGGCGGGGGAGAGGCAATGGGCACGCGACACACTTCATCCGACATGATGCATCGATACCTGGACCATGGTGAACCATCATCAAACTTTTGCTAGCTCATGGTGGTTATCCATGCTGTGGAAGAGGCGGCGAGCTGTGAGAGGTTGATGGTTCAACGTTTGTTGCCCGCGGAACCTGAAGTGTTGAGGCCTAGACCATCTCTGCGTGCAAGATCGGCTGATCACCGAGGCCACTAAAAGAGCCAAGGCCGGCACAAAGTGCGGGGTGTTTCTCCGGGACCTGCTTGGCCCAGGCGTTCGGAGGTTCGTCCTGACGTTTCTATAAGGCGGGCGGATATGCCGATTGCTGACGTGCCTGATGATAGTAGGTACTTTATGCTTGTAGGCAAGCTCAACGTTCATGATGGAGCTCATCGGTATCGTTACTGGGGGTAATTTGTGGATTACTCCGACATAAGAAACTTGGACGCTCAAAGTCATGTTAATTCTGCGCTCCAATCAATGCGTCCTTGACTTCCATTCATTGCACTAAGCATGCACTCCGACGTGTTGGCCTGGGGTACGACTGCCGATCCGTTTTCAAACTGCAAATACAGATGGCAATCCCCCGCATCGGTCTTTGATATCCCATCTGCTGGATTTTGTTTGGCTCCAGCAATCCATCTGGCTTCATGCAGTGGCTGCCTAACCCTCCACACCAGCAATGAGGCCTGGCTGGTTGATTGCCTTTATGCAGGCAGCATCAGGCAACTTGAATGAAAGCTGACAGGACTCATTCAAGCAGCAGGCAACGGGGCCTCTTGCGGGACAGTCACCAATCCCAGCCGGGTTGGGTCTCCATGGTTTCACCAACTCAACTCTCTCTTCTTTGATGCGCTCTTCGCTTGAGGCTGACATCCAGTTCATCTGCTTAGGCTGTCACTCGCAGCTGTGCCGGACAACCCCTCAGGCAGCTGCCTACCTCTTACCATCCTCATTCATCGTCGTCAACTTTTCTTCAACTTGCTTATCACCAAAGCCTTGAGGTTCAAACCATTTACCCTTGACTTTATTTTTGACGCGTTCGCATCATCATCAACTTGACCACCGTCACTTTTCCATAAACAAGTCCACCCAGCTATAAGCTTTGTATCATCCATCTTGCGCACACCTTGACTTGCCCTCTCTCGTTCTCTCGGTTGCGGCCTCTTCCGACAGCTCTCTCTCGATCCCGCCGTCCTTTGTCTGCTGCCAGCTTGGGATATCTTGCTTAATTCATCCTGCATTTAAATACCTTGTACACCGCCAATTCGCCGTCATGGAGTGGCCTTCAGAACCCGCTGCCCCCGAACCCCCCGCCCCCGAACGGCCTCCATCACCCTCCCCCCTGGAACTGTCCGTCGAGAATGCTATCAACCATCACTTTAACGAGTTAAACCTTCTCATGAGCAGAACGGCGGAGGATGGAGAGGGCAATGTTCTTGCGGTTGTTACCTTTCCAAAGAACACGAACGCCATTGCTTGTAATGGGAGTGCGTGGCAGACACTGTGGCTCAGAATGAGCTTCCCAACACTTGTCGGTCTCAAGTCAAGCAAGATCAACGCCATGTTCGACCCCAAGCGCCAGGTTCGCATGCGCCGCCAACTAGGAATGGAGACATTGCCCCCTGGGATTGACTACGTGCTCGACTTCACACCCCCCACTGAGGGCTCAGAGCTGGCCGACCTCACTGCTGCCCTTTGGCTTCCAAAGATGGTCAAGCTATGGTTTTTGGCCGGACATTATTGCCCAGAGGGAGTCTTAGAGATTGGACCCGAGATGAGCATCTGGGATAAAAGACCCCTTGCTAGCAGGTCGGTAAGTGCCATGCTTGCCCTTGGCCATGATGATGCGTGCAAGAGTCTCCTGCAATTCTGTAAGTCCAGGCCCTCTTACACTTTGTATCTAGATCAAAATCTCACAAACCACTTTGCAGGCTCCATGGACAGATCCGAATGGCAACCCAAGAAAGTCCCTGGTATCGTTGACGAATGCCCGGAGAACGTCGACGAATATCCTAATTATTTTCCCGCGTTCCGGAAGGTCCCAGACTACTGCGGAATACGGCACCGGGCTGCCATCATGAGGGTGCTTCACGCTATCAACGGAAACGGTCTTCTTCTCAACTCAGCTGCACGCATGTGGACAGTCGCTCAAGTGGCAATACACCTGGAGATACCCCAGGTAGTTGTGAGTAATTTTTATGAACCCAATCTTCCCCATTCCGATAGCATCAAACCATACTAACACATCGATGTCCAGATTGATCCAGTCACACAGTGGCTCATCGCCCCACCCAACACCAAATTTGTCGAAATCTGCCCTGAGAGATCCTTCCAACTCGCGCTTGCTCTTCAAATTCCTAGTGTTCTCATTGCTGCCTTTAGGATCCTCGTGAGCGAACTAGCCGTCGACTATGCAGCACCGGAACCCTCGCCGAGACGTCCAGCCCTTACCTGGGCCCAACGAAGAAGAGACGACTATGGCGACTTACCATCGGACCCTGTTGAATATGCCAGTCGCGCCTTCTTTGAACGGATAACCGGCCTAGTCGATATGCTTCGCTCTAACACCGTCTTCGACCGTATCGGCACCGGTCTCGATGAATGGGACCTTCTAAAAGCGCAAACCTCGATTGTTCGCGAACATGGAAGCGACGAGCTCAAGACTGCCCATGGAAACCTCCTCCAAGCCCTTGTCGGCGCCTTCCACAATATTATTCAAAGGTGTCTCCGGGAACACGCTTCAGTCGGCCGTCTCGCCACCCTCATCGAAGGCCAACGCGCCCATTATGTATACAAGCACGAACGCGACTCCCTCAGGCACCTGTACGAGAACCTTAGCCACTCACAGCGCGTCCTTACCCCTTTCTTCTGGGAAAGCCTTCGCGGCCAGACCTTAGCAAACCACTCCGGCGGCGGCTCTCTCAGCCTCTCTACTTACAACGGGTATGCAATCAAAACTTATGCCGACAAATATGTATCCCTCTGGAAAGCAGCTGGCCTTCCCCAATTCGATTTCCAGCAGAAACCTGCAAAGGGAGAAATTTGGTTCGACCCCTTTTCCAAGAACCTGAATGAATTCAATCTCTACCAGTTCGAGAGCGAACTCTTCGCAGTCCTCACCGCCCTCTGCGACAAAGTCCTGGGCAAGGTTTACGACGAAGAGCCCTTTCAATTTTTCCTCTCCGACCACTTACTATTACCCGGCTTAACCTCCCCAGAAATGGATTTCCTGCCTCTCTGGGCCAACGGCCTCGATGACGGGTCGGGCGGTGTCTTTCAGGAAGCCATCCCCCCCGCGGAAATGGGACCGAGTGAGCCCGGACCGGCGTATCATACAGGGTATACGATTCCGACTACGGGAACCAGGACTACAGGCACGGGAACCCGCGTTGATGATGGTGATGACACGATCATGATGGACGACGACGACAGGATTGGTGGTTCCATCTACGGTGTTTCCGAGCTGAGCGGTAATCTCGACAGGTTCGAAATCATCAGTGCCCGCAGTGCTACTACAACACAAACGGCAACGGTGCAAAGCATGGATGCTCAGCAAAGCGTAACAACAACAAGTACTACGGGACTTGGTGGAATTGGACGACTTAGCCTAGACCCTGGAGGACCAAATCGTCATCGGGTTGTGGCGGTCCCTTCGGAAATATCATCCGAGGATTTCTCCCTTACCTCTAGGGAAGATGGCGAGTACGCGGATGCTATGCATACGCAGCCGGCGGAACATCAGGCGGTGGGAAGGGCGTTGGCTGGGTACGTAGACGGTACGAAAACCAATACTCCGGGGACATGTGTGGGTGGTGGTGCTTCATCGTCACGGCAAGAGCAAGGCAGTACAACAGCAGCACTGGCGAGAAGACTTGGGTACCCAGATACGGATAACTTCATGCTTGATGATGATTCAGATGGAGGGCTGAAAGATCTGGATGGTTCGGATGATGGGAGTTCGACGGTGGGGGCAGATTCGGATTATGATATGTTGTAGGACAACGTATCGAATGGTGAGGAAGCGATCGTACTTGCTCTGAGACATCTCTTCGGCAGGTGAACGCATTCGTTCCGTGTACATTTGGAAAATGATTGGATTTGACGGGGATATACCTAATTGAGAATCTGCATGATCGGGAGCAACAGATAGCTACGGAATGGATTGTGATGGGAATGGCAAAGAAGTTTAAAGCTTTGGACTAATCACTGACAGAGGCTCAAAACCATGATTATCTTCTTTCAGTCATTAGCATTATTGTACCTGATGATTCCTACTATATCATGAGAAAAAGAAAGCTAAATATACACGGCAACAGGACGCTGTGCCCATAAAACCAAGGGGGGTCTGTCCAAACAACTTTTGCAGGCCATTCATCTTTTCTTCCAAGTCTCATCATATCCTTCATCTTCTGCCACTTTCCGTCACTTCATAGCGCTTTGATAAGCGCTTCATTCCTTCATCCCCCCCCCAACGTCAGTTATTATATCCCCATTCTCCTCCTCATCCCATCCCCGAGCCCAAAACTCTCAAACAGCTTCCCTCCAAATCGTCGGCAAAAACACCACACATGCCCTCCAAAGAATCAGCACCGCATCAACCAACAACAACGGCGCCTTCCACAAGCCCCAAAAACTCCTCACCCTTTCACACCAATGCAACCAAATCGCCACAAACGCCACCGTAAAGAAGTGTCTCGCCAGCACGGTAGGTTCATGCAAAAGTCCACCCATCAACGCAACGGGTTCGTCCGTCTTCGCCCCTCCCATTTGGAAATACGCGAAACAACCCTTTCTCAGGGCATCAAGCTGCCAATCATCCGCCGCAAACAAGCTATACAGCGCTTGCGCCAGGGTGTTGATGATGGAGGTCCAGGCTTTGCGGCGCCAGTGGAATTCCTTCATGGCTTGCTCTACCGCGTTGGCGTCAGCGAGGTTGGGGACACGGTCTGGGTGTAGCAACGAAGCCAAAAGGACGACATCGGAAAAGGCGACTGTCATGCCTCCGCCTGTCAGGGGGTGACGCATGTTGTATGCGTCGCCTAGCAACAAAACGCCCGGGGTGCGGGCGGTGTTGGCTTTCCCCGAGGCAGGGAGGTAAGAGTTGGGCATGGAGCGGGGGATTTTGCCATCTTTGAGGGCAGCGAGGACGGAAGGCCTCACGGATTCGGGCAAACTGGGCACGACGGTGTTTTCGATGTAACCGCGCACGCCGCCGTTGGCCGCAGAAGCGGCGGGGAGGTTATGTGGAATGTCGATTAAAGCGCGGGTTTCGTGCGTGCCGATTTGGTAGAGCAGGATCGGGGAGGTTTTGCCGATAACGACGTGGCCGTAGTTGGAGGGAGGGAAAGGACAGTCGATTAGTTCGAGGGCGTAGAACTTGGAGCGCACGACGGGGGTGATGCCCGTGGGAAGGAGTTGCTTGCGGAACTTGGAGTCGTAGCCGTCGGCGATGAGGGTGAGCTGGCCAAAGAAGAAGTCGGGCTGTTTTTCGCCGGTTTCACGGTCCGTGGTGAGGGTTTCAACTCCCAAGACTTGTTCGGAGTGCGAGCCCCGGATGACCGAGGTCACAGTCGTTTCGAAGATGGTGATGTTGGGGTGCGCCGCGCAGGCTTTGCGGAGCTGGCTGATGAAGCGGCCGTGGTGGAAGGATCGGCCTTCGGGTCGTCGTAGCTTGGGTCCATTATGTGTCTTGCCGTTCGCTGTGCTTGTTGTCGACTCTACTCGCGCCGCCGCTTCGCCAGCGTACACCTTGCCTTGATCGTCCACCACGGGATAAGGAATGGCTACATGCTCTCCGTGGAAGACGACGTGGTATCCGTAGCAGGTGATGGCATCGATGCCCTCGACGCAGTGGCCCAGCCCGAGCTTCTGTAAAGCTTGTAGACCTCCGGGCTGTAGCAACTCGCCCACTATCCGGTCGGGCTCGTGCATCCACCTCTCGAGCAGGATCACGCTACGGCCCTGGTTGGCAAGCGCATACGCGGCTGCGCAACCAAAGACGCCGGCGCCTACTATTACCACATCCGCCTCGTGGTGCTTCTCTCGCCGCTGCGCATTGCGGACCTCGGCGGAATCGGTTTCGATGGTCATGGGAGATAAATACGAGGGTTTATTATGTATCCGTCTATGTGATGTGGCTGTCAAGTGCTTGACGTATCGGTATGGATCGGGTCGTTAAGGTTCCCGAACTTGTGTTGTAGACGATCCTCGTCCGCCGTGTGGGGTCTAGAAAGCGGGAGTGTGTAGTACGTAGCTTGCGATAAGGAAACACAGCGGGCAGCAACCAGGAAACAACAAACACGTCGATTAGAAATAAGTGTCTTGTCGCGGTAGAGATTCGACGGGGCGTTGGAAGGGAATGGCTTCAATCGATGGATGGGTGGGCAAGGGTTTCGTGTCTCGTAAATTTTTTGGGTAGCGAACGGGTCGAGGACGATGATCGAACGATTGTATGGGCAGATATGGGTTGTCGGGATCGATAACAAAGAACCCCTATTTATTGCTAGTGTACACTACGCAGTGGGGGGTTTTGGTTGCTACGGGCACCTCGCTGGTTTCCCTAGTACCGGGCTGGTATCTGGAGCTTTTTGACCCGGCACGTCGCCAGACAAACCAACGCGTAGGTAAGACAGATGATCTACAGAAAAAAAAACACGCGGGGCAACAAACAAAAGCAGATTTTGCCATCCCCAAGAAACCACCAAAAAGGGGAAATCTCGGTGGTACACATCAACAAGCCCCGTCAACTTTCTCAAGAACAACAAATCGTCCCATGGCGGGAAACACCGTAAACATCCAGCCAATCAGACGAAGCCAATGGCATGGCGCACGGGCCAACATGGCGCGGGTACCCCTTTCTGCCCCTGACCGCCAAATTGACATCCGGATGTGAGTCGATTCACGCTCGAACGCGGCGTGATGATGACAACCTCTACCTACGGCTGGCCCAAATGTCCAACCAGATTACGTCTTGGGAGTTACTATACGAGGATGTGAGGACAAGACATATGCATTGTCAATTGACTTTTCGCGGTGCCATCACACCGTATCGAGAGGAGTATCTGAAGGTAACACATTCATATGTAAGGACTTTTTCCATTGTCCAACTATTCCATATGCTGCTATATGTACATAGGTAAGGTATGCAAAGTATGTATATGCCTCTCCAAGTCTTCCCAAGTGACCCCTTCACGCCGCCGGCACAGGTTGTGCTAAACCAGCTCCATTCCCAACCATCTTACCACCCGCCGTAGAAAACGTACTATCCAAAACCAAAAGCTCATCAAAAACAGCCGCCTTACCCCCCTCCTCCTGCCCCTCCTGTTGCCTCCGGAACTCCTCCTCAAAATCCAGCTCCGCCCCATCATCATCCTGCCTGATCCTAGGCTTGCTGCTATTCAACCACGGGATCTCAGCAAAGTCCACGGGAGCAACGCCCGCATCCAGCGCCGCCTGTCGCATAATCCTAACCGACTCCATCCCCAGCTTCGCGCGCTGGCTCTGCAACCTTTGACGGGACTCGACCATCTTGTCTATCCCTTCGCTCAAGACATCGTACGCGTCATGTCTCTGCTGCGTCTTGGCGTCGTTGAGCCGCGCTTCCATGACCATCTCGCGCGCCCGCTTGAGCGCCTTGAGGCAGCCTGTGTGCTCCTTGTAGTTGCTGGACAGGGCCTTGGCCAGCACCTGGCGGATGCCGTCAATATTGAGCAGGCCGGCGAAGGAGTAAAGCATGATGCGGAAGTTGTCTAGGTTGTAGCAGGGCTCCGAGTGGTTGTTGGACTCGGCGGCCATCAGAGCGTAGTGGTGCGCTCCCTCAAAGTGGCCGGATGTTAGGCAGATCAAAGCGGCACGGTGCAAGAACGTGTCGGCTATTTTGAGGCCGACTTCTTTGATTCGGTCAATGGCTGTTTGCACAATGCTCCTGATTTCGCCGCCTTTTGCGGCGAGGTCGGCGAGTTGTAGGCCTAGGAGGTAGTTGAGGATGGGGTCGACGTTGTTGCCTTGGTCCTGGGCTTTCAGGACAAGATCGTAAGTCTTCCTGTAGGGCTTGTTTTCGAGCTTTAGCTGGGCGTTGACTGCCAGCCTTAGAGCACACTCGCTGAAGGGCATGCCGAGGTGGAGGGCGCGCTTGTAGATGCTGAGTGCTTTGGCTGGATGCCTGTAGCTCAGCGCCTCCTTCATCGCCAGGGTGACCTCATGTTCGGTGTCACATTTACCCTTGACAGGGCCCATGTTGGGAGTTATGCGTAACGAGAGAACTCGTCCGCGAGCAAAGCCTCCCTCAAGTTTGTTGTTTGATGAGAGTGCTGCATCCATCATGACGCGTTCCGTGTGTCTATCGACAAAGTTGGGATTCAACGCCCTGAGCTTGCGGAACAGTGTTCGAAGGTCTCGGAAAGGGACATTCCAGTTTCTTCGGCAGCTGACAAGTACGGCGTTGGTGAATGCGGCGTCAACCTGGAATCCCGCGATGCTGCAGTATTCAAGCCACTCGACGAAGGACTCGAGATTCCGAATGGAGGCATACTGCTTCGCCATGAGGGTAACAAGGAACCGGCTGAGAGGCACCTTTAGGTCGGTGATATAGGATCTCACAAAGGCATCAGTCTCCTGGACCGTATGATCCTTTGCGTAGGTTTTGACCACAGGGACGAAGGCGGTACCGCACGCATCAAGGGCCGGCTTGGAGTCCAACTTCATGGCTGCAAATGATTCCCTGACTCCCTCCCAGTCTTGCTGCTTAGCCTTGAAGCGTGCAAAGATACCAAGCAGCCGTACGTCGTGAGCCAGCTGTGGCAACTCTGCCGAGGCTTGGGCGAAAATTGACTCTGCCTTGAAATCTTCCCCGGCTTCCAATGCCAACTCGATCATGACGCGGTACACGCCGTCCAGATGGTACACGACATCCTTCAAGCCCACCTCTATGAGTTGCTGGAATAATGCCTCCAACTCTTCAAAGCTGCCATGTCGTCTCCAGTGAGCAGTCAGGAGTCTCATGATCCATTCCGTTTTGAGCTGACACTCCGCGGAGGCAATGTTGAGTAGGGTCTTGAGGAC
Organism: Pseudoneurospora amorphoporcata; assembly: GCA_033297205.1. Classification (NCBI taxonomy): domain Eukaryota; kingdom Fungi; phylum Ascomycota; class Sordariomycetes; order Sordariales; family Sordariaceae; genus Pseudoneurospora; species Pseudoneurospora amorphoporcata. The sequence goes on along the minus strand of MU859152.1, from coordinate 85,419 downwards.
CTGAGCCGGCTTGTAGTTATGGGCCTTCTCAACACACTGCACCACCGGTCCTGCAATGCGAATGATGGATGGCGCGCTTGGGCTCATTTTGCAGTAGTTGGCGAGGAACAATCGAATGGCTGCCTTGTAATCGCCAGTGTCGTGAAGCTTGGTGATAACCCATGAGGTGAAGTCATACTGGCTCTCCGAGACCGAGATACACCTCCAGTATACGTCAATGGCCCTGGTGGATTTCCCCACAGCGAAAGCATGGTCGAGCAACGCTCTTCCAACCGCAAGCAATTCTGCACTCTGAACCACCGGCTTTTCTATGAACCTCGGTAGGAAGAGACTGATGGCCGTTTCGAGTTTGGCTGAGCATATGTTCTCCCTGGTTTTCGCCTGCGTCGCTTTGGCAAGAAGCGATTCTATTAGCCGTACAGGTTGGAAGTCGAAGTATCGCGCCTCGGTAAGCGGTGCACGTGCTAACACGGTAGAGAGAATCTTTGCGGCGTCCTCAGCTCGTTCCAAGTCCAAGTAGGTCCGGCAGAGTAACGCAGATGCCTCCATCCAGGCGTCGTCTAGGTTGTTCGGGGCTTGGTTTTGAGTGGTTGCTTCGAAGATTAATAATGCGGCCTTTTCCATTTGTCCCAACTCTTTAGTCCTGCAAGCTTCCTGGATCATGACGACAATACTATCATTGCTGGGGAACGCGAGCGAGCTTCGTCCTCCTTCATTGTCTGCCCGCCTTGAGAACTTGTGATAGGGCCGGGTTTGCGTGATCGGTACTCCTTCTACCAGTGGAATAAAGTGGTGCTGTCCTGTGAGGGTTCGCTTCCTGGGTGTAAACGACCTTGGTGTGTCTCTGCGGCTTTGCCCACAAGGATGTGGCCTGGAATCATGTTCTCCCCGTGTTGTTTTTGACTCGCTGACATCCTCTCCCCTTCGCAATCGTTCCGATTCCGCAATCCTAGCGTTATCGTATTGTCGGACAATCTCCGCGGGCAGCGCGGCGGATGGCTCAGGAGCTAAGGGCAAGATTCCCGCATCCAACAATGACTCTTCTTCCAGGGCCACAGCCAAAGCGGCGCCGCCCGTATTGTAGTTCCTGGCTTGTCTGATGCGCTCTCCATTTTCAATTGCGGTCAAGGCGTTCCTGATTCGTCGTCGGCGATCTTCGGCAATGAGCGCGAGGGTGCATGAGGTTCCCACGACAAGTCCGCGGAGGGCTGTCAAGGCAGCTTTGGAGGGGACAGGAAGTGGTGATGACATGGCCGCAAGTGGTTTCCGTGTTCCATCTCGTTCGTCAGATCATGGTCGGAAGTACCCCGTTCGAGTCGCGTGGGTGGTGGCCGTCGGGGAAGGGCCCGGGTGCTGAGGTAGAGAGGTAGGTGGTCGACGGCCGAGGCTTGTCGTGAGCTCCGAAGCTTGAGTGGGATGAGCTCAAAAATGTTCAAAAATCGATCCGCGCCGCGCCGCGGGAAACAAGCACTGAAGGTCAAGTGGAAGCGAGACCCGAACGCTTGAGCCCGCTAGGAGTGGGCACTGTTGCACTGCAGCACCCCGCTAGCCGGGTGGGTCCAGCATCTTGGTACGCCCGGCGTCCCTCAATGCCGTGTTGGACTGGCTTGGCGGAATCGCATCTAAATCTCAACGGCGCCCGCAGAGCCTCCATCCGCTTTCCGGGAGTACGGATGAATGAGCATCTGAATGCGACATCATTCTGTTTCAGATTAGGGCAACCCATGAGTGTTTCAACATGATCCGTCTCTCATGTGTACAGCTTAACCCAACGTAAACACCCCAAGGACCTGAGCAGAGTATTCCAATGTTCCCAACGTAAAGAGGCTCGGGTCTCTATGTCTATATCGCTTATACTCATACAAACGCTTTGTGCTTCTCTATCCATCAATCCGTCCATCCCATAAACGCCTCATATTTTTTTCCCCTTGCCGCCATCTTTCATGCGCGGATAGAATACAACCAACATCTCTAGATATCGGTATACAATAACGCTTCATCTTGCGCTAAACAGAGACGTAGCATTTAAGCCACCTCTGAACGTTCCTGTTCCCCGGGCATATGAGTCTCCAACTGACGCAGAATCGCCTGGTACAAAAACAGCATGCAGCCGCTTTGGATGCTGGTCCAGACTGCACGGGGTCCGACGCCTCTGAACCATCCGGCAATGCCTTCTGTCTGGTAAATCATCCTCAACCCTGTGAATACCGAAGACGTGTCCAGGGTAATGGCTCCCGGTCGCGGCGTGTGGGTTGATGGTGACGATGTCGATATTAGTCTTTTCTGGAGCTTTTGTGTTGAACTCTCGGTGGTGCCGGATGTTTTGATGGTTCCGTCCTTCGCGGACCCTTGTGTTGTCGCTGAGCCGGAGCCGATCGGCGATGCTATTGTGGGTTCCGGAACGACCTGGGTCTGAAGTCTGGTCTTGACGACATCGAGTGGGCACGTAATAGAACCAGCAAGACCTCCCGCCGCAGCACCCGTCAACAGTTCCAGCTGCCACCCAATGTCGCGGCTTCCCACCCAGTTGTGCGCCCAGCTTTGAGCCTGCTCGTAGAACATGAACTGCAGGGCGGAGAAGGGCATGTCGCGGTAAAGAGTCGCTTTGTATCCGTGGAAGAGGGCCGAAAATCCCTCTCTGCGAACGATGGTCCTGGCGGCATCGGTCATGCCCTTGTAGTTGTATCCAGAGGCAAAGTAGGGGTTATTATAGCGGCCTTGAAGTTGAAGGCGGGTCTTGAGAACCTCCGAGGGCACGTAGACGAAAGACGCGGCAAAGTCGCCGAGGAACCCTAACCGCAACTCATGTCATTATGTTTAACCCTTGTCTGCCAAATTTCCTCCTTCGACTTACCGCTGAGCAGGTAGGCGAGATGGGACTGGACGCCATAGTCTAGCATGTGCCGCTTGCTGTATTCGTAGGTGCCGAAGAACAAGACAGTTCCGGGGAACGATCCCAAGAGAGCCGGGAGCCAGCCGCCGTACAAGCCCCGTCGGATGCCTTCTTGTCGGAAGATAGTGTAGTATGATGAGCCCAGCGAGGTATATCTCGGCGGAATGTGCGGATCGCCTTGTTGTCGAGTTTTTACCGTGTCAAGCGAGTGCATGAGCATGTCGCCACTTGTCCCTCCTAAGCCGCCTGCAAGCATGCACTACCGTGGTGTATGGTGGTCAGCGACAGTTTGAGGATGGGCGATCGTGATGGCGCGCAAGAAGAGAGTTATGACATACTTGCAGAATAGGCGGGCGCCTTTCCAGATCTCCATCGTCAGGAGTCATGTTACGCAGCGAGTCCTTTTCGGTGATAATCCCAAAGCCCTGCTGATGTGTAAGTCCATGGTCGGCGACGGCCGTGGGCGACAGCGAAGACGGTGACGACGACGGCGCAATGGTGGATGTGGAAGTGGAAGCGGTGGTAGGGTGCAGCTGGAGAGGGTGGTGCGTACTGGCTGCCTCGAAGCCAAGCACCATCGCCCTTTTGGGAGGAGAAAGGGAGGGCGAGGGAGTTCCGCCGCCTTAGGTGCGGGCAGCGATGTTTAATGGCGAACCCCCAAGTCGTTTGTAGAACCGCGGCGGGCAATGGCGCGCAAGCTTCATGGGGTAGCTGAGATATGGATGCGAGAAGATCCAAGTTTCTTGATAAATTTCGAGGCCGCCTTTGCGCCTTTGGGAATGCCAAGACTCAGGTTGGCTTATCCTGCGAAAGCACCGCAACCTTTTTTTTTCGGGCGCACCGTTGCAGGGTTCTTGCAGCGGTTTGATGTGGCTCGTGCGTTTCCTTAACCCGCACGTAACATTCGGACCCCTCGAATATTCCGTACAGCAGTCAACCGGCACCCCCTGAGATAGTAAACAAACAGAGGCCTGCGGTCTGGCAGTCAAACTGATCCTGTTTCCTCCGTTGCTCCTTTGCCGCCGTCGTCTTTCCCACTTTTGTTAGTAACGACAAGCAACATGTCCCATCGTCGAACCCAGAGGAACTGCGGGTGCAGCCAAGAAAGCAGCATGTGTGAACGTGGTCCCATTCACGCAAACACGGCACTGCAGGCCTTCTCAAAAGAATGGCTCACTCTAGCACATAGCGCGCCTTCTTGATACCCGGTCGCAAGTTATGCTCCCACCACTTTACTCGTCCAAACCGATCCCACGGCGACAGGATATGCGTGACACAGCCGGTAACCAAGCACGCTGATATCGGGCCGTAGTAGTTACTGTCCTTGGTCTTGTCGCCGTCTCCCTCCACCCAAATGTGCCCTTCTGGAACCTGGACGTATTCATGCGGATAAGGCGCCTTTGTACGGACCACATCGCCTGCTATTCCGACTACTCTTTTTACGACCTTTCCCTTTGGATTCAGTGGGTTTCTGGGTTACAGTTAGTCCTCAGGATCCCGTTCCCAACTGGTGTCCGAACGCGGCGCCAGATGCTGTAGGATGAGATTTGGGTCTCACCTAAAGGTCACAATCATGCCGCGCTTGAGGTTCCGGTCCGGGTACCACTTGGAGACCAGCACAATGTCCCGGCGTGTTGACTCATTGTAGTGCGGATTGAAGTAAGGGTACATGGATGGCCCGTTGATTTGTGTGATCTCAGCAACCCAACCGTTGAAGACCACCAATGGAGGGATCCATGTTGCGTAGCGGAAGAGGTAGAGTGAGAACTGGCCGAGGAATCCGTTCCGAATCCGTGATCCCCATCGCGCCGCCATCGCTATCTGACCAGGTGAGTTGTCGAGCTACCGAAACTTTTCAATATTTTGCAACTCGTTGCTGTGAATTCCAATGCTGCTGTGAATTCCAATGCTGCTGTGATATGAGGGAGTGTGTGTGCCTCAACGGGCTCAGGGAAGCAGTACGGAGCCTGTGACGTTAATATGGAGGAGACGATAATTGCAGCCAAAAGTCTGGGCAGCCAGCGATAAGGAGATCGCTTTATCGGCCCCGGTAGCTGCATATCCTCGAGTGACTAACCTACATTTAAAATACACAGTGCATCCAAAACATGACGGTCGTTATAAGTCTTTGTTCATTAATCCTCGCCCCGCGCTCACATTCATTAGGCATGCGGTCGTTGCAATCTTTCGGTTGATTCCTCTACCACCTGAAGGACTTTTGTATCCCCTAGACGCCAGCCCTGTGTCGCAAAATCTGCATACATGCATCCCTAAACCTTTCCTCAAATAGTGTCGAGTATTCCCAATGAGCTTGCAAAATAGCCCCGTTCAGAAATGGTAGCAGCAAAACAAAGAAGCGCCTTAGACGGTCTCGGGGATATTATCGTCAGACTCGCTGACGCTCTCGTCGCCGCTGACCTCGGCATTCTCGCGCTCACGCTTCTCCATGAGAGCCTGGAGCTCAGCATCATCGGACTCGGTGACAGCCTTGGGCTCCATCTTCACCACAAGGTGGCCACCAGCAGCCTCGATGCTGGTCTTCATGTCTTGAATGGCCTCCTGAAGGCGGGCAATACCGGCGTTCTTGTCCAAGCAGGTGTTGGTAAGGCTGTATGGCGTTATTAGCTGCCACTCTTCCTTCGAAATTGTGAGACCCTTTCTTGCAATGACTTACACATAAAGAGGGGGGGACACAAGTCTGCACTTGACCTGGGTCTCCTCAGTGTTGCGAGCCTCCGCAGTGCGGAGAGCGGTCTTGATAGCATCGATACCCTCGTAACCGAAGCAAGTAACTTCAACATCGGCACGGACCTTGGTAGGCTGGGGAGTCAAACGCTTGCTGATGTAGGTCTTGAGCTCCTCGGCGACCGCCTCGGTGGGGAACTGGATCTCGTTCCAGACGTCGGGGTTGCTTCACATCCATGTCAGCATCCTGTCCAAACCGCCATTCATCCCACCACTGTGTGCCTGTTCCTCGGGGCGACGTACGTGATCGAAAGCTTGAAAGCATCGAGCGAGTGGCCGTATTTCTTGTTGAGGGGCCATCCTATCGTCTCGTAGAGCTGCTCGATGGGGACCAAAGTCTTCTCGGCGACGTGGCGCATAATCGAGTGGACAATCTTGCTCTTGTTGTAACGCTCCTCGCAACGAACGATATCCTCGGGGGAGACACGGCGCTTGGACAAATCGATATAACCCTTCTCCTTGTCGACACGGAGAACAACGACGACCTCGTTGCGACCGACACGGATCAACTTCTGGATGGAACGGATACGTCTTCTGGAAAGCTCAGAGAGCAGGATCATGCCGTCGATGTTGTCATACTCGAGAAGCTTGACGTAGGCGCCCATATCGGCGATCTAATATGGGGGTCAGCTCTGACGCATTCACATGCGCATGCGCACCACCAGGACCCCAGTGTATCGTACTTGCTTAACGTTGACCATAACGAAGGAGTCGATTTCAGGATACTTCTCCTCGTAGAAACGGCAGTTTGAGAGAGACATCTTGGCGACTGGTGCCTTTTCCCGGGGCGGGGCAACGGGGAAATAAGTGGTGTTGTTGGTGTTGAAAGGGGGAGGGTGATGTCGGCGACGAGGTTCGCAACAATGGGCGAAATAATCGAGTGGATAGTGGTCTGGAGGGGTTGATGACCGAGAAAGAAAATTGACCAAGTTCGCTGCAAGTGGCCACAGCTGGGAAAGGTCCTCTGGAAGTTCAGTTCTGGTTGCGGCGGCGGGTTCTCAAAGAGGGTCCAGAAAGGCTCAAAGGACTCGAGAGTCAGCCAGATGCGCCGCAGTATTTTTCGGGTACCGACCAAAAATTACGTGCAGCCAAACTGCGAAAGTGGCGGGGCACCGGGGGGTGAACGAAAGTGGGCTGTGGCTGGTGCGCGGGATTGCGGGGTGAATTTCACGTTCTGACCGTGACGGCAAGACGCGGCTCCATCTTTTTTCGCGGTTGGGAACTTGGGATGACAGTGGCACGGCAGGTACCTCTCGGTTACCCCACCTGCCCTTCCGAACCCCACTGTGCCGAGCGCCAACTCTAAAAGCAGGAGCAACGACGTCAATCGTCAACCGGCAGTGGGGTCAATCACTGACAAGCCTGGAATCTTCCTTGGACAATCGTCGAGCTAGGGAGCTTCGACCACTGAACCTTGCATGTCAACCAACGACGGGACTTGGAGATTTGAACTTGGTTTCGCATAACGAGGGCCGATCAGCTCCCGGCTTCCTACGCTGATGTCTCTACTTGGAGAATCTCACCCATTTCCCTAGGTTTCTTGACGGTCTCCGTCCCGGGTGACAACACTTAAACCGACATGACAAAGAACGGCGCGACGATACCGCAGACAAGGTAGTAAGAGTTGGGTTTCAACAACAAGCATCGGGGAGGGGACAACACACCTTGCTCAGGTTGCGACGGTACCTTTGGGGTTCATTACCTTGATCGACACCATCCTCCACTATTCCCACAACGACGACGCGACAACACCGTGACACCTACTACACCTCGGGCGACGAAGACGACGCCGACGAGTTCATAACAAGCACAAACTTCTTGCTTCTATCCCGGACACGACCGACACGAACCAACCCGGTAACTCTTGGCTTGCTTGGTTCTTTAGGCTTCTGAAAATGGAGTCTCTTAGCAACTTCAGCAACGCCATGAGCTCGGCGCTTTCCGAGACAACGTCCACGACTGCGACCGCGATCCTTGCCGATCCTACAGAAGCTCTCTCGTCTGTCGTCGCCCTCGCCAGCGACGCGGTCGTCAAAGCTAGCGATGTGGTTCCCGAACACACCTCGACATCATGGTTCACCATCACCCTCTGGCTCTTGCACCTCATCTCGAGTGTGCTATACTTTGTCATCAAGCTGGCTACCATCACTACACCCACCTTCTTGTTCAACATTTTTTCGACTAGTCTGACCGTGACCATGAACGCTACTACGCTGTAAGTCGTCTGCCAGCCGCATATTGTAGACACGTACTTGAGGCTGGTGGATCTAACTTCATGCTTAGTGTGCTTATAATGCTATTCATGATGGGAGGAGTCACCTGGGTGGTCAGGTATCGCTACTTGAACATGTACTCGCGGCTTCCTCCTGAGCCCCAGCGCAAAGAGCCAGCCGTCGACCTGTTCCCCGAAACACAGGAGGAAGGAGTAAAGTCCGGGCTAGCAAGCTATTTTGACGAGTTCCTCAGTGCCATCAAGATCTTTGGTTATCTGGAAAGGCCGGTTTTTCATGAACTGACCCGCAGCATGCAGACGAGGAAGCTGATCGCTGGTGAAACACTAAACCTCGAAGAAGAGCAAGGATTCTGTCTGGTGGTCGACGGGATGGTGGAGATATTTGTCAAATCCGCCAGAGATGGTCGATACTCAGCCAGTGGCCCTTCGTTCGAGACGAGTAGCGACGATGAGGAGGGCTTTGCCCAGCGTCGCCAGCGCTACCAGCTTCTGACTGAAGTGCGAAACGGCGCCCCCATGTCATCACTGTTCTCTATCATGTCGCTCTTCACCGAAGACATCCAAATGCACGGCACCGATGACGATGACAACGACGGGCCCAACCCAACGCCTTCCGCGGCTGGCACCGCTATGCCTGGCTACCCTATGAACGCCAACTTCCGGCAGTCGAACGATACGCTCCCGTCCATCCCAGGTACCCCATTTTCCGACAACCACGAAATGCAATTTGGTTTGGCTTCGGCTGAGTCTCTAACATCGTCTCCCCTAGCTCATGAATCTTCGAGGATATCATCACTTTCTCTCGCGAACGCTCGTCCTGCTATACCCCGCCGGCCAGTACCAAAGAGGCTCAATACCACTTCAGCACATCCAGATATTATTGCAAGAGCGACAGTGGACACTACAATAGCCATTATCCCCGCCAGCGCCTTCAGGCGTCTGATCAAGATATATCCGAAGGCGACTGCGCACATCGTTCATGTCATCCTCTCGAGGTTTCAGAGAGTTACACTTGCCACTGCTTACAACTATCTCGGTCTGAGCGGTGAAGTCCTACAGATGGAGCGCAACATGTTGAAGTGTACAGTTCGGCAGCTTCCTAACCATCTCAGAGGAGACGCTTTGGACAGACTCAAGGAGAAGTTCAAGCGGGAAAGGGAAAGAATTGGAGAGAAGGAGGTCGAAAAGGGCATTGCTCTTCACAATGCGCATGCTGCCCGCCGACGTCGTTCGGCTGCTTCGCTTAGGAAGGAAGTGGCGCTCCAGGCATATTCGAAACGGCGGCAGAGCATTGTCACCGCGACCCCTGCGTTCGGAGCACGTCGAGAACAACAGCCATCACCCGACATGTCTAGCGCCGGCGATTTGCTTATGAATACGCAACAATTGAAGTCTGCGGCGGCGTCGCAGCTCGATCTAGCGCGAGACGCCACATCTCGGCCACAGCGAATTCTCAGTCCCTTCTCTACTCCCCGAAACGCACACGTTTCCCTTGACACGAGAGAAGCCCTTGATGAAGACGACTTGTTCAGGGAGTCTGTCCTTGAATGCATGTTCAGGGCCATTGGCCTGACCGATAGCGGAAGTGTCAATCCGGATTCCACGCAAGCCTCCCCAAGATTTGTTCCTATGGACCAGCGACATTCGAGGGGTGGTCGAGGTCATACTGCTTTTGGCTTCATGGATGCCTTCGACCCATTTGATAACGACACGGAGTCAGTTACCTCTGGTGGATTTAACTCGTCGTCACCAGTCCCCAATCCACAACTACTAGCACACGATATAAAGGACGAGGTTGAGATCGTCTTCTTTCCTAAGGGCTCTGTCTTGGTGGAACAAGGGGAAAGGAACCCTGGCCTCTATTATGTTATTGATGGTTTCCTGGACATTTGCGTTCCAGGCGACGATTCATCCCACGACCTTCTCCAGTCATCAACCAAGGTAGACCATGGCCACGGCTCAGCAGCTGGTGCCGACGCCTTTGGGGCCAACTCGTCACGCTTTCCAGAGCCGAATATGAACAATAACTTTGGTGCTGAGCAGAAAAAAGGCAAACAAGGTAGAAGGAGCGTGGCTCTGATCAAACCGGGTGGGCTTGCTGGATATGTCGGTACCATTTCCTCCTACAGATCGTTTATCGATGTTGTTGCGAGAACAGATGTTTGTGTCGGCTTTCTCCCGCTCGCCTCTATCGAGAGGATTGTTGATCGTCATCCCATCGTTCTGCTTACCATGGCCAAGCGGCTCACAGAGTTATTGCCGCGTCTGCTTCTGCACATTGACTTTGCTCTCGAGTGGGTGCAGGTCAACTCTGGTCAGGTATTGTTCCGCGAAGGCGACGAGAGCGAAGCTATCTACGTTGTTCTCAATGGCAGATTAAGACTGGTTGAAGACCAGAAAGAGGGTGGAATGAACGTCAAAGCTGAATTCGGTCAGGGAGAGAGCATCGGAGAGCTGGAAGTGCTAACAGAATCATCACGTACCGGAACTCTACACGCGATCCGTGAAACAGAACTGGTCAAATTTCCTCGCACGCTCTTCAACAGCTTAGCCCAGGAGCACCCTAACATTACCATCAAGATTTCCAAGATCATCGCAGCGCGAATGAGAGCGTTTATCAATGATCCTTCACGCATGGGACTCAAAGATAACGTGGTTCGAAACTACAAGAGCTCTTCGACTTTAAATTTGAGGACTGTGGCAATCTTACCTGTCACCGCGGGCGTTCCTGTCGTCGAGTTTGGCAATAGGTTAATGAACGCACTGTCACAAGTTGGACCTCCGAACGGCGCAACCTGCCTGAACCAAGCAGCAATTCTGAACCACCTCGGGAAACATGCATTCAACAAGATGGGAAAGCTCAAGCTGTCACAGTACCTCGCCGATCTCGAAGAGAAATCTGGACTGGTTGTCTACGTAGCTGGTAAGAACAACCTGGTCGTTTCGGCTTATTGTAACCATTTGTCAACGAAACTAACTCATAATAGACACAAACGTCAACACGCCATGGACCCAAACATGCATCACGCAAGCTGATTGCTTATTGTTTGTCGGCCTTGCGGACAGCTCCCCTGAGATCGGAGAGTATGAGCGCTTCATGCTTGGCATGAAGTCAACGGCCCGAAAGATTCTCGTCCTCGTTCACCAAGAGCGTTACTCCAACCCTGGTTTGACGAGGCAGTGGCTGAAGAATCGGGTGTGGATCAACGGAGGCCACTTCCATGTTCAAATGGCATATACCCCCAACACTGTGCCTCTCCATCAGCCAACGAAACGATTCGGGCCAAGCCTCAAGCAGCGGGTTCAGATCTTGCAGGCAGAGATCCAAAAGTACACCTCCCGAAAAGTTCGCCACGTTCCTTTTTACTCCCCTGATGCTCCGTTCAAGGGAGACTTTCATCGGTTGGCGAGGCGGTTGTGCGGCAAGTCTGTGGGTCTCGTCCTGGGTGGTGGTGGCGCCAGGGGCATTGCGCACGTCGGAATCATCAGAGCGATGGAAGAGGCCGGAATTCCCATTGACATGGTCGGAGGAACATCAATCGGAGCCTTCATAGGTGGGTTGTACGCCAGGCATGCGGATGTGGTTCCCATCTTCGGTCTAGCCAAGAAGTTCGCTGGGCGTATGGCAAGCATGTGGAGGTTCGCTTTCGATCTGACATACCCATCCGCCTCTTACACAACCGGCCACGAGTTTAACCGTGGCATTTTCAAGACTTTTGGTAAAACACAGATCGAAGATTTCTGGCTGGAATACTACTGCAACACCACCAACATTAGCAAGAGCCGAGTTGAGTTCCACACCAGTGGTTACGCATGGCGCTACATCAGAGCGTCCATGTCCCTGGCGGGTCTACTTCCACCTCTGTGCGACGAAGGCAGCATGCTCTTGGACGGCGGTTACATCGACAACCTGACGGTATCTCGCATGAAATCTCTCGGTTCGGATGTCATCTTTGCGGTTGACGTCGGCTCGCTTGACGATAACACGCCGCAGGCCTTTGGCGACTCTCTATCTGGTGTATGGGCATTCTTCAACCGCTGGAACCCATTCTCATCGGTACCCAATCCGCCCACGCTGGCAGAAATCCAGGCCCGCCTTGCGTACGTGTCGAGTGTCGGTGAGCTGGAAAGGGCCAAGACGATGCCCGGGTGCATCTACATGCGCCCTCCGATCGATGACTATGGAACGCTGGACTTTGGCAAATTTGACGAGATCTGTGGGGTCGGGTACAAATATGGCCAGGAGTTCCTCCAGAAGTTGAGGGAGCAGGGTGTCCTGCCTCTGGCAGAGGAGACGGAGGCGAAGAAAGCGTTGAGGAGAACGATGGCGCCCAGGCGTGCAAGTATATAGTGCTGGCATCTGGTTGCGTTGCGATAGCGGGCTCAGAGAAGTCGAGAATGAGTAGAAGATGAGGGTTGCATTGCGTTTATCATTTGCATCACATCTCATGTGTAACGACAAAGTTATACTAATTTTTTTGACGTCTATGTATGTTTTGGTTCGTCACTGGTAGTAGTAGGGGGTTTGTACAAGTCTCGGTGGCTCGGTTAGAAGGAAACGTTTGTGTTGATGCTCTGCATTATTTCAGTCCTTTACCATATCTCTAGCTTTTGTCTACCCGGCGCCACGTCTTTTAACCCACGCTCTAAGCCTTGACAACCTCCTCCGCCGCATCAACTAGAATCTTCCATGCCCTGTCAACATGCTCCTTCTCAGTCGTACTCACACTAGTCACCATGCGAATAGCGAAACTGCCATCCAGAGCCGTGCTAGTCACCCACATCCTGCCCGAAGCATTGATCTTCTCGCACACAGCCTTGGTAAGCGCATTCAGCTCCTCCTCGCTCTTGCCCTGCTCCTTGCCGGCCACCCTGAACACAGTCAAGGCAAAGCTGGGACCAGTCAAGATCTCAAACAGATCTGGCCTCGACTTGAGCTGATCGGCAAACTCCTCGCCCAGCTTGATGGTGCGGCTGATATACTTCTGCAGGCCCTTGACGCCGTAAGAACGCAGCACAAACCAGATCTTGAGCGAGCGGAAGCGGCGACCAAGCGGGATCTGCCACTCGCGGTAGTCCGTCACCAAGCCGCCCTCGGACGCCTTGTTGCCGTACACGGCCTGGTTGATGGTCAAGGCCTGGATGAACCAGTTGCGGTCGCGCACGTAGAGACACGAGGCGTCGAAGTTGGTGAGGAGCCACTTGTGCATGTTCATGTCGAAGGAGTGGAAGTTCTCGATGAGCGAGATGGAGACTTGCTCCTGGACCGAGGGGAGAACGAGGGCGGAGCCGGCGTAGGCGGCGTCGATGTGCACCCACAGTTCACCGGGGGCACCGGCAGGGTACACGGGATCCGACTTCAGCGTGGACACGATACCCGCAAAATCGTCGACCGCGCAGGTATCAGTTGTGCCGAGGGTGGCGGTCATGAAGAAGGGCTCGAGGCCGCGGGCGCGCAGGTCAGCGAGCGTCTTAGCCAAAACGGGGCCAGTGAGCGAGTATCCCGTATCGGCGTGGACGGCGATGGTATGGAACCGCACACCAAGAATAATGGCCGCCTTCTTGGTGGAACTATGGGTGGCCGTCGTGGCGAGCGCCACCATCTTGCTGCGCTTGTGGGCGATGGCGTCCTCACGCGCCTCAGAACCTTCGGGGAACTGCTCGAGTGGGACGGTCTCGCGCAGGTACTTGTCGCGGGCGGCGACCATGGCGGTCAGGACGGCCTCGGAGGCGGAGCCCTGGATGACGCCGCCGCCGCGGGTGGGACCGGTGGAGAGGTAGCATTCCGGGAGACCGAGGACCTTGGCCAGCCAGTCGAGCACGACCGTCTCGAGCTCGGTCACGGCGGGAGAGCAGATCCAGTTGAAGCAGGCGCCGGAGAGAGCGGCGCTGTAAAGCTCGCCGAGGATGGAGGGGAAGGAGGTGGCGCAGGGGAAGAAGGCGTGGAAGCCGGGGTGTTGCCTTATGTCTGACAGTTAGTGTTTGTTTTCTTCGGTTGTTGAGAGAAAATAACTTGGTGAGGTGGCCTTTTACCAGTGAGTGATACCGGGGAGGATCTTGCCCTCAATGTCCTTCTGAATATCAGTCCATGCCTCGCCTTCTACCGGGGCCTCGGATGGCAAAAGTTTCCGAAGGTAGCCAGGCTCTACGGTGGACACGACATCCCGATCATCGAGGTTGTCATAGTAGCCGGCAACTGTATAAGCGTTAGTGGGATGTCCGTTGGGTGATGATGGAGAGAAAAAAATCCAAGAAAGTCACGAAACTCACTCTCGTCAATGGCCGTGGCAGCAGCCTCACGGAAACCCTGGGAGTCCATTTTGAATTGTAGTATGGGATTTTTGAGAAGACAACTTAGGCTACCAAAAGTCCAACACAAGAAAACGATTCAGATGTTGAGAAACTCACCCGGCGACTTCCCCGATATATACCACAAAGTTGGCGCCGGAAGTTCTAGAACCCCTCACACTAAGTCGGATCCACTTATCCCGTTTCGTTCGGGAGTCGCACGCCTGCCGGCCGAAAATCAGAAGCCGGAAAGTGGAGGTCCAAAACCACGCCCTTTCGGCGACATCAACATGCACAATGAACGGCAAGATCCGGCATGGCGACGACTTCCTTCAATCGAGAAGGGAAAACGAGCTTGACTGTATTTATCCATGTTTGGCGAAAACGAAGGACATGGCGTCACCCGCGATATCACGAGCTGATCACAAGTCCCCAACGACCTTCTTGGCCTTGGCCTCCTCCTCCTCCGGGTCCTTCACCGCATTGCAATCCTTATCGCAGGTGATCTGTCTTGGGATCTGTTTACGAGAGTTTGGGTTATTATCGTCACGTCAACATCAACGAATTTGTTCTTCGCCACTTCACGATATGAACGGCAACCATAGGGTTTGGCGAGTCATTATCACGCACTTACATTTGGCATATCGGGTGGTATGTCAAATGAGCAACAACACATCGGCTTAGAATCGAATTCTAGGCATTTCTCGAGATAATCGACCTTTCCGGGCCCTGGAAATTGATGATTATCAGTTCAGAGGCCTTCTTGCAGGAGTGAATGACTGTTCGTTTCCTACCAACGCATTCGACTTGGAAGCCGGAGTAATCAAGGGAATCGCAGCACATCGTCAGCAGTCTGGGTGGGCAGGTTGTTTTGCCATCTGTGCCTGTGACAGTGTTGCTTTCTGCAGTTACCTTCACGTCGGCGTGGGTCGGCGGAAGGAGCACGCTCATGCTCATGGCAGGAACAGCCAGCCCGAGCGAAACAAAGGAGACGCGCATGATGATGGAAGCAACTGTACACAGGCAGGTGGTGATAAAGTTGATCAACAATAATGGCAGCCTCAATCCCAACGCGAGGGGGACATCAGCGATTATATACGTCTCGGACTTTAACAGCAGTACTTACAACATCATCGCAACGCGCACCCCTGACCATCCAACTGCAGGCGTTGGTGGCAGAATGCAACCTTCCCGATAAGGAGCCGTCAATCGTACTGTAAACAACAATTTTATTTCGTCTGTGCCGCTTCATGACATGAAACAAGTCGTGGGATCTGCAATAGACGGCCTTGGACAGTCTCCTGGGGGATGATAGATCTACTCGAGACACGCCAAAGGGTGATAATGCATTACAACAGCAACATTTCGAAGAACGAAGACACTGCAAATATCTTATAGTCAGAGATTAGGCCTACGTTGAAAATGAATGCTTTCGACGTGACACGCATTGCAGGTGGGAAATCTGCTCTCATATTGTGTTCTTGGCCTGTTTGTCGCGACTGTCATCATCTTAGACTGGATGCAAAGTAATGCTAAAAGTAAACCAAATAGGGATAGTCCAATCCCTTTCGCTCTCGTTAGGGAAGGCCGCCATAAATATGTGGTGCGGAAGTGTACCATGAACAATCGGGATTGGAACTTGAATGGTACGCCTGGCCGTCTTATTTATGAAATCTTGTTAAGCGCCAGTGGTTTAGTGGTAAAATCCATCGTTGCCATCGATGGGCCCCGCGTTCGATTCGCGGCTGGCGCATTGTGATTTCTTTTTTTGTCCTTTTTTCTCCTGCTTTTATCTTGTTCTCCCTTGGAAGACCTAAAGCTCTTTTTATTTCCAATATCCGGAGGTTGTTTCTTTCATTTTGGTCGGTTGTACACAAGACTCAAGCGAACTATCGCCGATCTTCCATAGTGGTTTCATTCGTCAGACAATGCTCACCTTTGATCAGAGAGAATGAATGCCCAACACTTTCCAGTACAACTTCTTGATCGAAGCGCAACTCGGGCTCAAACTTACAGCTTCTAGATCTGATAGCTTGTAAAAGTCAAATCTCAAGGCTACACACAATGTTTCTTCTCCAATGTCATGTTTCACTCTGACGTTGGCGGCATTCGCTCCACGCACAGACCAAGTAATCTTCGTTTGAAGAGCCAAGAGCCCAGGATGGACGCCCAGTGACGTCGATCACCCTTTCTCGAATTCCAGGGTTCAAGCTTCACCAAGCTCCCGACCTGGACTTTCATCTCATCATCGTCCCGGATTTATCTGGACGTCCCTCCTCTCAATCGCGCGCATAGACCGGCAGATATCACACCTCAAACTCTCTACAACAGTTCCTGATTTTGACGCCTCTCCTATCGGGCCTCAGCGCCAAATACCGACACGATGGCCGACCCATTGTCGTTTTACCTGGACGACAAAGCGCAGCCCGGAACCGGGTCCAACTTTGAGTGAGTGAGATTGAGGCTTCACATGGTCTATTTTGGTTCGAAATGAAATTGTGACTAACATAGGCGCAGCGTTGACTACGTGCTCCATTACAAGCTGCCCACCACTTCTGGTTCGTCCGCCTCCTGCCTGACCTCTCTAGTGGGATCAGACGATACTAACATCCGCCTAGTAAAAGAGAAAGAGGAAGCTGAAGCTGCTTTCATTCAGCTTATCAACGCTCTCTCCGCCGTCGGATTTGCGACCGAAGTTAGACCGGGTGGGAAATCCTCCCTGCTGGTCTTCACAAAGATCGCCTCCGAGAAGCTCCTCACTTCCCAGGTCTACCGCTATCGCATCCAGGACTGGCTTTTCGGCGTCCGCACCTCCGCACCTAACCAGGACCTTTCCAAATACCTCGAGGAGGAACCCGTCAGCGAGGCCGAACGTCTCAGATTGACCTACCTTCTCATCACCAAGTCGAAGAACGAGGGCGGTGCCGGCATCACCGCCAAGATGGGCAAGTGGAAATACGTCGACTCCATCTTCCCCCTCCACGACCATGCGTTCAACCGCCGATGGATCAAGGCATGGTCCGGCAAATACTTTCTCGATGAGGAGGACCTGAACCGCATCCGGGACAAGTTTGGCGAGCGCGTCGCCTTCTACTTCGCCTTCCTCCAGTCATACTTTGCCTTCCTGCTGTTCCCGGCTGCCTTTGGCTTTGCCGCCTGGCTTATTCTCGGCAAATTCTCGTGGTTCTATGCCGTAGTCAACTCGCTCTGGTCTGTGGTCTTCTTTGAGCACTGGAAAACCAAGGAAGTCGACCTTGCTGTCCGTTGGGGAGTCCGCGGTGTTTCGAGAATCCAGCATCCCAGGCCGCAGTTCCAGTTTGAAAGGGAAACTCAGGATCCGGTCACAGGTGAGATCGTTCGCGTGTACTCGCCATTCAAGCGACTCTCTCGCCAGTTGCTCCAGATTCCATTCGCCCTGGCTTGTGTTGTCGTTCTTGGTGGCCTGATTGCGAGCTGCTTCTCGATCGAGGTTTTCATCACCGAGATCTATACCGGACCTTTCAAGCAATACTTGACTTTTTTGCCTACAGTCCTTCTCACCATTTTCATGCCGACCTTCTCGGGACTGCTCACCAACCTCGCCGAGCAGCTGACCAAGGCAGAGAACTACGAGACACACGATGCTCACCAAGCTTCCTTCATTGAAAAGATCTTTGTGCTCAACTTCATCACCTCGTATCTCCCGATCTTCTTGACGGCCTTTGTCTACGTCCCGTTCGGCAAGCTTCTTGTCCCCTACCTGGATGTGTTCAAGGTCACTGCCCAGAGTTTCACGACCATGGAGAAGCCGGTCACCAAGAGCTGGGAGATCAACCCCGACAGGCTGACAAAGCAAGTCATCTACTTCACCGTCACCGCGCAGATCGTCAACTTCTTGACCGAGGTGATCGTGCCGTATGCCAAGCGCAAGGTCTTCAAGAAGGTTCAAGAGGTGCAGTCCGAGTTTTCCGGCAACGGCCATGAGCTCCAGATCAAGGACCACCCCGATGAGGCAGACTTCCTCAAGCGTGTCAGGAACGAAGCCGAGCTTGACGAGTACGATGTCACGGTTGACTACCGCGAGATGGTGGTTCAGTTCGGTTATCTGTCGCTCTTCTCCGTCATTTGGCCGCTGGCCGCCTGCTCCTTCCTCGTCAACAACTGGGTTGAGGCCCGCTCCGATGCCATGAAGATTGCCATCGGCAGCCAGCGGCCCGTTCCCTGGCGCGCCGACTCTATCGGACCCTGGCTCAACTCGCTCGGCTTCCTCTCGTGGCTCGGCAGCATCACCAGCGCCGCTCTGGTCTACCTGTTCAACAAGCACGATATCAACCCCGACGGCACCCCCTGGGACATTTCCGGCTGGGCGCTGCTCCTGTCCATCCTCTTTGCCGAGCACATCTACTTTGCCGTGCAGCTGGTCGTCCGCAGCCTGGTCCAGAAGCTGGACAACCCTGGCCTGCAGAAGGAGCGCGCCGAGCGGTACGCCATGCGCAAGAAGCTGCTTGAGCAGACGTTTGGTTCTCACGGACACGACGCCGACCTCACAGAGGAGGCCCAGGGTCCAGGCCATGTGAGCAGTGGTGAGAAGATCACAAGGGAGGCGCTCGAGGAGGAGGCCAGAGTGAACGCCACCAGGACGCCAGAGCAGTTGTTCTGGCTGCGCCAAAGAGGCGCGGCGGAGACCATTGAGATCGGACGGGGTTTGATCGCCGCGGTTAGTACAAACCTGACTCCCTGACTCCCGTCCAAAGAAGCACTGGAGGTTCCAGCTGAGCGCTCACAAAAGTGAAACTTGGAGGCTGACAATGAACGCACAGGTGGCGGCGGCCAACCAGACCAAGTCTTCGTAAGAGGCCGGCACACGGCTACACAAAACACTTTCATGTGTTATTATTCAAGGATGGTGATGGGCCACCAAGACACTACCATGTGTGGGGCTGTTTTGGTATGCGGAGTGGTGGTGGAACCTGTTCCGTTTCAACGTGGGAACATTTTCGTTGGAGAGGAAACCCGGATGAATCGGATGACGGCAATTGTGGGTGAGACTGTGATACGAAGGTGTTAGCTCAGGTGTGCAGCAGAGAATGAAGAAGAAAATATGAGTGTAATAGAGAATAGCATTAGGACGTAGATGATTGTCAACTTTTGAGTATTCTTCAGGTCTCAATGTTTATCTGTCGCAAGGAGATTCTTCCATGACACTTCCTTGGCGGTTTGTTTTGTTTACGCTTCCAGGAGGAGACCGGGGGGTCTGGCAATCGGACGGCGGATTGGATGAGAGTCGCAGTGTGGGGTTGTTATCGCGGCCCTTACCTCCCACGGGAGGACGATCCCGAGGACCCCGCACCATGCATCTCCACGTTTGAAGCCGATGCCGAGCTTTTCCCCACACGAGTTGGGGTCATTTGGAATTGGGAGGGCGGCCGATTGGTGCGCTACGGTAAATAGGAGTCAGTTAGCCAGGTAACGGCCAGGGGTCTCTGTGACCCGCTGAATACGGTACCGTCTGAAGTGTTGGCTCAAAGCGCTAAAGCGCCGCTCTCTCGCCTTGCTCTCTCACGGGTACTTATGTCCAGCCTAGCGTGCCTGTCATAGCCGGCGTTGCCATCTTTTGTATCGTCTTGTCTCCCTGCCTCGTTTTGCGTCTTCTTGTTTTCTCTCATTACTGCTTGTCTGTCTTCGGCTTCACTGCCAAGATCTTTAATGGTCTGACGTAGTTGGTTGTCGCCGCCGCCCCGGATACCGTTAGCGGAAAGAACAGTCAGACCACCAACACCACCACCCTAAGGTATCTTTCCTCTCCCCCGGTTTACACGCCGAGAACCGAGCATTATATACAGCAAACCTGGAACCACAGGACGAAAGCCAGCCGACAGAAACCACCACACAACGCTAGTCAAAATGGCCCCCCAAACACCATTGACCGGCGTCGAGGTCGCCAAGCACAACACCAAGGATGACTGCTGGGTCATTGTCCACGGCAAGGCCTACGATATCACAGAGTTCCTGCCCGAGCACCCCGGTGGCATGAAGATTATCCTCAAATATGCCGGCAAGGACGCTACCGAGGAGTTCGACCCCATCCACCCCCCAGACACTCTCGACAAGTACCTGGCCAAGGACAAGCACCTGGGCCCCGTCGACATGTCCACCGTTGCGACCGAGAAGGCCGAGGTCGACCCCGAAGAGCAGGAGCGCTTGAAGCGCATTGAGGAGATGCCCGTGCTCGAGCAGTGCTACAACCTGCTTGACTTTGAGGCTGTGGCCAAGAGGGTTATGAAGAAGACCGCTTGGGCTTACTACTCTAGTGCGGCGGATGATGAGATTGCAAGTCTCTCTTTTGTTTCCGGCCCGTTTTGGGATTGCCCGTGCTAAACCTATCTGCTAACCTCATGTGTTTTCCAGACTCTTCGCGAAAACCACGCCGCCTTCCACCGTATCTGGTTCCGCCCCAGAGTCCTGGTCGATGTCGAGAACGTCGACTTCAGCACCACCATGCTCGGAACCAAGGTGGATGTTCCCTTCTACGTCACTGCCACTGCCCTGGGCAAGCTTGGCCACGTTGAGGGTGAGGTTCTGCTCACTCGCGCCGCCAAGAAGCACAACGTCGTCCAGATGATTCCCACTCTCGCCTCTTGCGCCTTTGACGAAATCATGGACGCCGCCGAGAGCGACCAGGTCCAGTGGCTGCAGCTCTACGTCAACAAGGACCGCGCCATCACCGAGCGCATTGTCAAGCATGCCGAGAAGCGCGGCTGCAAGGCCCTCTTCATCACCGTCGATGCGCCCCAGCTCGGCCGTCGTGAGAAGGACATGCGCGTCAAGTTCACCGACGACGGCAGTGACGTCCAGAAAGGCCAGGAGACCAACCGCAACCAGGGTGCGGCCCGCGCCATCAGCAGCTTCATCGACCCCGCCCTCAGCTGGAAGGACATCCCCTGGTTCCAGAGCATCACCAAGATGCCCATCATCCTCAAGGGCGTCCAGCGCGTCGAGGACGTGATCAAGGCCATCGAGGCCGGCGTGCAGGGTGTCGTGCTGTCCAACCACGGCGGTCGCCAGCTCGAGTTCGCCCGCTCGGCCATCGAGGTCCTCGCCGAGACCATGCCCGTTCTCCGCGAGCTTGGCCTGGAGAACAAGATGGAGATCTACATTGACGGCGGCATCCGTCGCGGCACCGATATCCTCAAGGCCCTCTGCTTGGGCGCCAAGGGCGTCGGTATCGGCCGCCCCTTCCTGTACGCCATGTCGGCGTACGGCTTCGATGGTGTCGACCGCGCCATGCAGCTGCTCAAGGACGAGATGGAGATGAACATGCGCCTGATCGGCGCGACCAAGATGGAGGACCTCAACCCCGGCTTGCTCGATCTCAGGAGTCTGTTCAACCACGGCGCGCCGCCGACGGATACGCTTTCCAACCTCTCGTATGATGCTTTGATTACACCGGCGCAGAGGATCAAGTTTGCGGAGAAGTCCAAGATTTAAAAGCGGTTCGCTTGTTTATATGATGAGTTAGGTTTGATTAAGTGATGGATATATCCTGTTGGTTTTCTTTTTTTGGTTTTTTTTCTTCTTTTGTTTTTAGATTAAAAGGGGGTTAACGGCGATACATATCTGCTAGAATTTGTTGGGTATTTGACAGCGACACATATGAAGAATAAGGAGAAACTTGTTTCGATCTTCTTAAAGGACATTATCACCTGCGCTTGTTTCTCGTGCTAACCTGCCTATCCAATCGATTCCAGCTTGATTACGAAGGTTTGTCCAAGCTGAGCCTGCCAGGCTTACCAAGTGAACGTTTCAGGAATATCCCGAATCGTCGATGTACAGCCTCCCCCACCTCGGCTACTACAACCTCGTGTTAAGGCTATCGTTCGTGTGTGGTGTGTGAATGTGCATGCTCACATGAACGCCTCTTTGTGTGTATCGGACGTCGGACAACGACCCGATGGAATGGTGCAATCAGGGAAAACCGGGAAAGCGATGGCCGCCATGATCGGTCATGATGTACCCTGCATTGGCCTAAAATATTGTTGAAGAAACCGGTTACGTGGTCTGTATCATGGTACTACAGATACCAGATATCAAAGCCTGGAGTATGATGGGCAAGAGGAGTGTATACCTCGAGTCCTAAAGACCCTTTTGGACAACGAGACGGGGAGGAGGGGTGATGAGGGGCAATCTTGATCTCGATTGTGACTTGAATCTTGCATTGCAAGCGCGCGTGGTTTTGCCGCTGTGTATCCTGCCGCATCTGGGAATTAAGAACATGTAAGCTGACACAAGACCAAGACGGGGGACGGATTTCCTGACTTGTTTCTATCGTTTATATTTTCTAGCGGGCGTTGATCAGCGACATTATCCACACATTTTGAGATGATTAGAAAGGATTTGCGTTATCTTCTTTGTCGTTGGCGTCCAAGAGAACCAAGCTCAAAACTCACCTTTTTTGGCGATACCCTCGTGTAAGTCAGCCAAGTTTCTTTTCAGGCCTAGCACGCACTAACCCGCTCGGCGGCTATACCCGCTAGCAAATGAATGGGACTCGAACGGTATTCCTAACCAAGACCACATGGCTAATATGCCGTTAATGACGTAAAGCCGCTTTTTCGGTGTAAAAAAACATGACCATTTCGAGTCACCAGACAACTTGTAGATTGCTAAAGAAGCAAAAGACACTTGTCTGTCACTGCATGATAGGTAGTTAATGTAAAGTGATGTGACAGCGGCACCGCCGCGGAATACACAATATAAATCCCTGCATCTATGTGTGCAATATCCCGTCATTACATCCCCAATGTGTATGCACAATCCATTCCGTGGCCTCGGGCACTGCTTGGCTGCCTGCCGCTGCGCCGACTGAGAGAAAGCATGTGCATTGCACTGGAAGGGCCCTGCAGAGTCCACTACTGGACGCCGGGCGGGATGGGTGACAGTTTGTGATAGTTTACCTCTACCTAACAGACATATATTACACACATTACATGGTACTGAAGTGGTATGGTACCGATATTGTAGATGCATCAATGATCCCCTTCCAGCCAAGGTACCAAACTTCTCTTCCTGTTTTTTTCTTCTGCATTTCCGTTGTTCTACTGTCGTTGTCGCGTTGCACGTGTTCACTGAAACAGAAACCCACCACCATATGATTGAGAAGAACAAGACAAGGCTGGCGCAAGTTGGGGATGTACGAAGAGGAATGTGAGGTGTTTGGCCACCTACCTACAGAAATGAAAGCGCAAGAGCAAAGAAGAAGAAGAAGAAGAAGCTGAGGGGGACTCTGCCCGGTTTCATCTTCCAACAAGCAACACAAAGTCGCCCGGTCGACACATCCTCGACATCCACCCCGTACATCATCCAGTGTCTTACATCTATCTACCTACCTCTGGTCCATGTAAATTACATATACATAGTAGGCCGAACGACACCGACTCCACAAACCTTAACGGCCATGCTTGCCCGCCCTTGTTATTGCTCTTGTCATTCATTGTCCGTCAACCAACTGCCTTTGGTTTCAAATAATAACAATTTTCCCCCACCTTTCCCGTCCTCCAGACTTTCTCCAACCTTCCTCCAACTACCCATCATTACTTACTCCGCGACATCGAGGGGAGAAAAGAAGAAGGGGAAGAAAGACATCGGCGGCAGATTATAAGACATCCATAATACCTACTACGAGGACGAAGCACACAGGCCAACGACAGGAAGGACTAAAGCGACGACAGCTAGACGAGACAGCCCCATATTACCTACCCGCGAGACAAACAGAAACAACAAAAGCAATCACAACCATAACCCCACCTACGACGACAATGTCGTCCTCTCTCGAGGCAAAGATAGTCGTGCTCGGCTCCCAGGGCGTCGGCAAAACATCCCTGGTGACGCGCTTCTGCAAGGGTGCCTTCAACCCGGCCCAGATCACCTCGACAGTTGGCGCCAGCATGATGACCAAGCGCGTTACTGACACCGATACCGATACCGTGGTGCGATTACAGATTTGGGATACTGGTATGTTGTGATGTCCATATGGGACTTCCCTTTTCCTATATACCCATGTCCTCTCCTCCTTACCATGTAACCATCCCCAGCCCTCCCCAAATAGGAAATAAACAAAAGACAGACACAATTTTCTAACGAAATCTCCCCCCCACCCCAAAAAAAAAAAAAAACAGCCGGTCAAGAACGATTTCGCTCCATCTCCCGCCTCTATTACCGCGGGGCCAACGCCTGCATCCTCTGTTACTCCATCACCGACGCCGCCTCCTTTGCGGAAATGGGCATGTGGCTAACCGAACTACGACGAAACCTGCCTCAGGACATCGTCCTTCACGTTGTCGGCACCAAAGCCGACATCGTCGCCCGCGACCCTTCCAAGCGCGAAGTGCCCTTCGAGCGCTGCATCGCCTACGTAGCTGAGAACCTAAACCCAGGCGTGGGCTCGACGCCGCCGCCTACTGCTACACCCTTGGGGATGCCGCTGGCGATACCGGGGATGGGGGGAGCTCTGAATTTGAGTAGTGGTGGTTTGGGAGGTTGGCAAGGAACAGGGACGGGGGCGACGACGAGGGAGACTGCTACTGGGACTATGGCAGGGACAACAGGGACAACAGAACGATCCGGAGGGATACGACCAAGAGGAGGCGAAGCCGCCGCAGGCGAAGCAAGCAACACGACAACAACCGGCGGACTCGGAGGACCACGACCGCGTCTACGCAACCACCCCCTGAACCCCCACCAAAGCACCGAACCCCGCTCTCCCTCTAGCAAACGCTCCTCGGGCTTCTGGGGCCAAGAAGTCGGCTGGGACGCCTGCCATGAGATCTCGGCGGAATCAGGCGAAGGCGTCGAGGAAGTCTTTCGTGTGGTTACCCGCAAGCTGGTGGAACAAAATCGCAAGATGCAACAAGCTTTGTTAGCGGCCGCTGCCACGCCCGGTGTCTTTACTCCCGGTATGTTCGGACCTGCGAGCGGATACTATCCTGATGGAACAGGCGCACCCAACGGCGGCGCAGGAGGAGGTGCCAATGCTGGTGTCTATAATGCTGCAGTTGGTAGTGCTGGTTATGGTGCTGGAGGAGGTAGTGGTGCGGGAGGGAACGGAGTGCCGGGGTACTTTGATTTGAATCCCAGAGCCACTTTCCGCGTGGGGAGGGATAGGCGAAGTTGGTTGTTCTCGCCGGCGATTTTGACCCCGGGGATATTATTGCCTGGAGGAGGGGATGGGGGCGGAAGTAGTAATGGTGGGGGAGTCAATGTGGGAGGGGAGCAGCAAGGGGGTGAGGGTGGGAGGAGAAGTGGGAAGGGGAAGTGCTGTTGACGGCACCATCGGGGTTCTCAACAACTTTCATTCTTCGATCCTTTCTTCTAACTTGTTCATCTGTTAGGGGTCAGAAAGAAAGAGGAGGTAAAGCGTGGAAGAAGATGATGGATTGACGCATGCACCTCTATCATGATGATTCCCATGATTTTACGGAACCGTCTCTGGTCTTTCTTTTTTGCGTTATGCTTGGCTTCGTTTGCATGGTTTTCAGGATTGGTTGATAGCCGGTTCATCTTCGCTTGGTTTGGTTTGGGAGAGCATTGCAATAACAGAAGGGAAATGGAAAGGGAAATGGAAATGGAAATGGAAAGGGAAAGGGAAAGGGAAAGGGAAAGGGGCATTTTTACCTGGGGTTTCTCGTCTGTTTGGCCTTGTTTTTGCGGTTTGGACCATGGTTTGGCTTTTGTCTTTTCTGCCTGACCTGCATTGTTTTCGTTTCCTTTCTCCTCAGCTCAAGGTTGCTGCATGTGTTCACTTTGCCCTCTTACTTGTTTTATTATTGTTATTACTCCTGCTGGAACAGGCATGACACTTGATGGGCGTTTCCTAATCTTTCAGTTCTTCTCTTCCTTCTGGTTATTTCTTGTTTATCCGTGGCATTGATGGCATTGGGTTGGTACCGGCATTGAGACAAGCATGGATATAGTTAACGCATGGGCTTGGTAAAAAGGAGGTTTATAGCCTGTTGTTAATTCTATCATTATGGGCCGAGAAAGGCGTTTTTGAACATCAACAATCATAACATTACTGGTTTTATGTCCCGTAACTTAAGGCCCTAAAACAAGCAAGTTATCGATCTAATCCTTGATTTGTCTATGCCTGCTCTCTAACGATCGTTTATGAATTTGTCTATCCGTCACCGAATATGTCATGCTCCAATCTGGAAGAATACTCTCTAGAGGAGCCATGAAAATGGAAGGCCAAGCACCTCACTAAATACCCATCAACGAACTTACTATCAATGCCCGCTGTATCTGGACTACCCGCAAGAGTATGTCCCATCGCTGAGCACCTTTCCGTGACGGAACGCTGAAACGGTGTATTAAACCGCTGTCCCATGCACCTCCCCATTCCCATCCGCCACATCCGCCTCCGCGGCCACTCCACCATCAACCTCCATCGGCACCCCCTTGCAATCACACCCCAACTTCTCCCTGAACTCCTCCACGGTCATGCCCTCCAGCATCTTAATAGCCTTCTTCGCCATAGCACTCTTCGCATACCGTCCACTGGCCGCCACCGCATGCGCCACCGTCTTCCCGTGGACTAGCAAAGCCGACACCACCTTGGGCGGGTTGATCTCACTAGCCTCACCAGCCACTGCACCACCTCTTCCGCCTCTTCCTTCGGATAGGTCTGTGTCCAGCTCCTTGGCCAAAGTCCTCCACTCGTGACAGCAGAACTTGTGCGCCATCATGTTCGCCACAAAAGTAACCGGATGTTTGTTGGCGAAGGAGTCGTAGAGATGCATATCCTCGAAAAACGGAAGGACGTGGGTGTTGAAGAAGGCTTGGACGACCGAGTAATCATACTCGCTGTCAACGAAAATGGCGCCGATGTATGCCTCCACCACATCTGACAAACACTTGGGAAGGCGAGAGGCGTGCGTGATGTGCACCCAGTAATCTCTGCTATACTCCTCTGGGGCTTTGCCCTGGCTGACAGCCTCCTGCTTGGCCGCCTCGAGTGCTTCGTCTATCTCTGTCACGTACTCGGCGATGTCCTTGAGGAGGGGGGGTGACATGGTGGCGATGCACTTGTAGAAACCCAAGTGGTACGAGAGGCAGCAGAGGAACTGGTTGGATACCATGGCCATCTTGTGCTCCGTCAGCCATTGCGGGTCGGCGGCGGGGAACTTGCGGAAGAGGTAGTCGACGGCGACCATGTCGAAGAGCGCATCGCCGAGGAATTCGAGGCGCTGATAGGAGGGGAGACGTTCGTAGAGGGTCGGGTAGGTCGGGTGTTGGAAGGCGGCGCGCAAGAGACGCGGGTGCTTGAATTTGTAGCCCATACGCTCCGAGAACTTCTTGGCCATGTCGCGCTGGGCACTGTTTGCCGGTGCCGTTTGCCAGTTAGGCTTCTGATATACGGCGTAGTAGTCGCCATAGTTCATCATGCGGTGTTTCTTGTCTTTGACCATGGCGGTTACGGCCTTGATGGCCATGTCGAAGCTGCCCTTCTCTTGACCGGTGAGGTAGGCGGCGCCGATGAGGGCCTCGCAAACGTCGGCAATGGACTTGTCGGCCAGGACATGTCGCCTTCGTGTGTCCTTGGTCTTGCCCTTTTTCAGAACTAAACCCTCCGGATACCACTGTCTCCGGTTAAACGACATGGACCGGATGTATTCTTCGAGGCCTACTTCTAGGGCGTTGTTGAACAGGTTCTTGTTGCAAATAAGAAGCATACGCTCGACGTGGTACTCGAATTCGCCCTTGTCGGGGATCAAGGTATAGATGGACATAGTCGTTGCCATCTTCAAGAAGGAGTCGCCGAGAAACTCGAGTCTCTCGTAGTTGTCACCCATTACAGTCTGGAAGTTTTCCTGCTCGGCATCATGCTCATCGGAGTTATCACTGTCCTTGGTCAAGGCCTCAAGAGCGAGGTCTGGGCGCAATTCCAGACCCAGAAGCTTGCATGCGTCCAACGCAACTAGATTGGACTCTACCCGGTGTATAATCGATGGGAAGCATAGAAGCATTGCCGTCACATCAGCTGGTATCTGTATAATACATTTTAGAATCGCTGTCCTGGTTTGAAGGTGGATACACTTACAGGTGAGATTCTCAAGGGTTCAAGAACTAGGAAGCACTGTTGTGGTTCCAAATCCTCATCTCGGATGGCATCGTCAAGAAAGTCTCGACGAGTGGAAATAAGCCCAGCCTCCACGACAGGCTGATCCGCCTGGAATACCATAAAACTACGCGACTTTGCCCACAAGCTATTGCTGTAGTTCAGAATGTCATGTGTGGTGCCTAAGCCTTTCCAAGCCCTGTGATTTGGAGGGACGATGCCATCTGGCACGGGATCCGTGGGTTTCATATCATGGCGGCGGTGACGAGTAAAGAACTTCCGTGCTCCGTCGTATGGGTCAACGACAACCTTGTCCTGGAAGAAGTCGTCTGGCTCAAGAAAGGTGTACGGCACCCTCTCGTTCTCACTGACGTATGCTAGCGTCTCTCGGTCAATGATATCGGCTGGGCTCTTGGCCAAGCGGAAGTCAAACCCGTGACCTCCATCCATCGGCGAGAGGAAGTACGGAAGGTCGGCTGCTGTAGCCTCGTATTCCTTGCTGAAAACATCCATGAAAGCCTTCAAAGTGAAACGAGTAAGTTGCTCCACCAATGTATCTTCAGCCTCGACAGAACCTTGAATTGGCACACAGCGGACTTTAGAAAAGCGCTTGGTGCCGAAAAAGAGCGGAAAGGACGCTACTTCTGGGAGAGCGCTTCTACTCAGCAGGAGAAGTGGACGAGAGCTACGCCCAAGGGCGTCCGGGTTTTCCAGAACAAACGCAATGGCATAAAGCTGGGTGACCTCGCCTCGGACCGACCACAATTCGGGCTTCAGGCGCATGGCGTACTCCGTCTTCTTCTTTGAGCTGACAGCAAGGCGAGCATTCCGCATTTCCGGCAGCTGCTTGGTGAACACAGACTGGAGGTGGTTATCCAAGTGCCCAGCCTTGAGTAGAGCAAGACAGAGCTCGAAGGCAGCTGCACATTTGGCAGCCCCCTTGCTCAAATGTACTTTGCCAACCGCACTCTTGATAGGTGATGCGTCAGGCATGACAACCTCGCACTGAAAGCCACCGGGGACAGTGGTGATGTAGTATTCGGGATTCAAGCTCGTCTCCGGTGGGTGTGGTAGGGTGGCTGTGAAATTGGCGAGACAGATGAGGCTTTGCATATAGCTGAGTTTCGCACCAGTTTCTGGGACAGTGTACTGCCGCTTGCCCTTTTCCTTCCGGAGGAGATAGTCCAAGTTCATGTGGTTGCCGGTTAGCTTCCTGTCCTGGGGTAGAGCCTCGCAAAACTTGCGCAAGGCACCTTCAGCCCCTTTAGCTTGCAATATCTTGATGTGGTGCTCGGAATTCCCTTTCTCTATCATCTGGATGTAGCGAGAACCTGGACGCCGAGCTCGACCACGCGACTGAATATACTGAATCAGAGTATCATAGAGATCGAATCTGATGACGATATTGCAATCTGGAATATCGAGACCTTCCTCGGCAACGGAAGTGGCGAATAGGCAGTTTATCTCACCGAGCTTGAACTTTCGAATAATTCTGTTTTGTTGCTGGAAGTTGACTTTGGCGTTGACATAGCCTGAACCAGTTGTCCCAGCCCCAACCAGGACTTCTGCTGCAATACTGGGCATGTGAGATTTTATCTGGGGCTGCTGAAGCAAATCCGCCAACAGCATGGCCGTGTTCCGTTGTCGGACAAAAACAATGCATCTTTGCGTACCCACCCCCCTCTCGAACTGGTCACGCAAGATTCTAACAAGCATGATAACCTTTGACGATAACATCGCCGGATCGAGAGCAGCGGGTGAAAACGTGTGCGCATTGACCAACTCATGTGCCTCACGGACTTGCTTGACGTTTCTTTCGGTAATCTCATCGAGGGCCGAGGCTTTCATGAGATCTCTCTCGGTGCGTGCTTCCAGCTTGACGATATCCTCTTGTTGGAAGAAGAGCTGCCAATACCTGTCAGCACACCATGTGCCCAACTTGGATGCCGCCGAAGTAGTAAAGTTGAGCGGCTTCTTAAACAGCTCTTGGCCCCCTACAAGTTCGCGTAGTTGCTTATTGAGGACCGTCTCCGAGTCCGGTCGACCACGGGCGTATTCAACGATCGACTCGGTCTTGGGTTTGCAAATCGTGTGTTGAAGGGAGGCTGGGTCGGCGGCTGTGGCTATTTGGCTGTGAAGCAATGCCTCTAATTCTGCCGCAGCCCGTCTTGGATCGACTTTGGCATCTACCGGAGAGGCCGTCAAGCCAAGGATTCTCGGCTTCCTCTCGAGTGTCTCGTCGATATAAAAGTTCTTGATGATGCGAGCATAGGGATGATCTTTTTTGGTGTGATGGGCTTCGTCGAAGATCAAGAGGCTGATCTGGTCCATTCTAATCCAGGAATGATGGAGCGCTGTGCTGAGAATCTCAGCTGTACAGACGACCACTTCGTTGTGCTCCAATGTTTCCTTCCAGAAGCCTTTCGACTCGACACCCTCCACCATTTCACCGCATAGTTTCTCCATTGGGAAGTCGAGGTTCTTGGTCAGAAAGCTGTGTTGTTGGAACACCAAGGCAACCTTGTCGACCAGGAAGAAAGCAATCCGTCTGGGTAATCCCGCTTCTCGGTCCTCCAGCTCACCATTAATGACCCAGCGTAACAACATGGCGGCAATCAGAGTCTTGCCGGATCCTATGCAGAGTTTGAACAAGTCAGAAAAAGGGTTCCAGGTTGCGGAGGATGACTAACTTACCTGTATCCAAAACGGCAATCGTGTTTTGTTGCTTTGCGCGTTCAAAGAGCTCCACCTGGTATTCTCGTGGTGAAGTGATGATTCTTTCGCTATCAAAGCCAATAGCGGGCAACACGCCCACGCCGGCCAATCTTGCGGCTTCTATTGCCGCCTTCCTTTGATCCCTCGCCAGAGTTTCCTGGTGCTCCTCGATCCACGAGTTGAAAGCAGCATTATCGGCCTGCTTCTTGGCCGAAATCTTCTTGGGCTTGGGTTCCGGATTCACTGTCCATCTTTTAACGCCGTCCTCGCTCTCGACATCAGAGGCGTCTCCTCTGTCGTTGTGTTCGGAGGCCACGTCTTCTTGGGATAAATCTATCAAATCCTCATCGTCCACGATTATCTGGCTAGTCGTCTCCGGTGGAATGAATGGTAGCATAGTGGCCACCGCCATGGTGTCGGACGGTCGTTCTTTTCCTTTTTGCTGCGTGATGAAAGTCTGGTGACAGCTTCGTAAAAGAGAGCGTGGCGCAACCCGGAAGTGATAGTGTATGGTCTGGATGGGGATGCCGAAGTAAGTGACTGAAAACGAAAAATAAACAGCTGGACCCAGTCCAAGACGTGGGGGAAGATGCCGCAGCGAGTATTGGCGTCGGGGGCTACCACTGGACACTTCCAACTTGGGTTCGACAAGCCTCGATCCAAGGGAGGAATGATTTAGTTGGAGAAGACGGGAAGTATGGATTTGGAAGAAAAGGCCGCAAGAAAACAGCAAGTTATAGGAAACGGAAGGAAATATGCGATGGCAGTTTGGAGTGTTTGTGAGTGAATGTCGTGAAGAACGAAGCTGTGAGGTTCAGGCAGTGCAAAAGCTCGGGCCCCGCTTTTGTACAAACACTTTGGGAAAGACCAGATGAAGAGAGGAAGGTTACACCCGACCACCGCCATAAATCGGATAAAAATGACCCCATTCCCATGATTACTTAGTTTCATCATGGCTCAGATGGTCGAACATAACGCTGGCATCTTGCTGTTGGTGGTGGGTTTGTTCAGCCAGAGTTGTTAAGCAAACATACCAGGACCAAAAATGTGCCGGGTAGGTAGGCGGAGAAACAGAGAAACCAATCATGACCGTTAATAGAAATATGTCAACCTGGCGAAACGAAAACTTATGGACTCAGCCTCTCCAAAGTCCACTTGTCTTTACCTCCATCTTGATGAACACGGTCGTACACAAACCGATCGTGTAGCCGGTTTTGCCTTCCTTGCCAGAACTCGACCCGTTCGGGAACGATCCTCAAGCCTCCCCAAAACTCTGGGACGGGGATCTTCTCCTCGCCTTCAAAGCGCTGCTCCGACTCCTTGACCCACTTATCTAGCTGTGCTCGTCCGTCATCGTCGGGGTTCGCAGGGTCGGGATGGAGGACAGCGCTTTGTTTGCTCGACCAGGCGCCAAGACGACTGCCACGGACTCTCGT
Organism: Pseudoneurospora amorphoporcata; assembly: GCA_033297205.1. Lineage (NCBI taxonomy): Eukaryota > Fungi > Ascomycota > Sordariomycetes > Sordariales > Sordariaceae > Pseudoneurospora > Pseudoneurospora amorphoporcata. Next base: position 53,017 of record MU859152.1, on the reverse strand, counting down.
GTCAAAGTAGGCCTGGCTCTCTTCAGTCGTCAAGCGTTCCGCTCTTCCTTCCACCCGGACCTGTCTCTCCAACGGCTCCCACCAGAAAACGAGAGAAGCCCATGGGTTACCGGTGCTGGATCCATCCTCGCTGCCAAACAAATCCCGAGCCTTCCCGCTGGTACCAAAGTTGCTGTAGATAACAAAGCCCTTTGGATCCAGCTCCTTCAAGTATACCATGCGCGCCGAGACGCGACCAGAGGGCAACTGCGCAGTCGAAAGCGTGCAGGTTTCGGGGTGAGAAACTCCCGTTTCGGGCTGGGAAGCGTCGGTGAACCATGTATGGAACTGGGCAATAGGACTATCGGGATCAAGATCGGATCGTCGCAAGCCTCCACGGGTCTCGGCCTTGAGGAACTGAGCAGCTTGACCGGGAACAGACGGGTCGGCTAGAGTACCGGCGGGGGCAACTGGAGGTTATCAAGTTAGCTCTTGTGCCATCGCTATCTTTGGTGAATATTCCAATTCCCACTTACAAATAAGCTTTGCGCCATCTTGAGCTGGGTGAAGCGCCATTGTCTTGGCAGTAAAAGTAGCAACTCGCGGGTTCAACGGACGAAGGTTGACTGCAGAGACGGAAAAGGGGCGACAACAACTTGCTCGCATTGGCAAGATGTAAGTAAACGGATATGAGCGGAGCGGCAAGGTTAAGGTTATAGTGGTACCACTTTACAGTTTGGGTCTGTAAAGGGAAGAGTCAGGATGGAAGATGGCAAACGGAAGCAGGCGGCACAAGAGATCGAGAACATGCCTGCCATCAGTCACTGGAAGCCGAGATTCATTGTGCCGTCCAGGTTGCCGTCCAGGTGCCGTCATTCGATTCACACTAACCCCCTTTTGGCCAACCATCGAAGACTCGCGATAACCCTTACCGTTCCGCGCAATAGGTAAAGCAAAGAGTCTTTTAAGAAATGGCAGACGATGGAAATTACATCGTCACGACTTCTGGGAGGTAAAACATTGATGCTGGTGGAATCCGAAATGATGATGCTGTGGACATACCTCCCGTCTACTATGTATACTGTTTGAGAACCCGATAACCGATAAGAATAAATATTGCTTGGCCAAAGGAGATCTGAGCGAGGATCATAGCGGGGCAATTCGACATGGTCACTTGGGTTGCAATTGGCATGCCCCGCATTTCTCTCAATTGTTCCCCAACTCCAACCAAACCTCCACTGAAGCTCTCCGTCAGTTGTCATTTCACGAAATCTCCAGTTCTCGTCCCTTCCAACAAACGAAACAGCAGCCAGACATCACCACATTTATTCACCCATTGCCTCCGACTAAACCTTGATCTCTCCCACAAGTTCTCAAAACAATCACACGATGAGCGACCAAGAACCCCGGTCCCTCAAGGCCACCTTCGCCGCCGCCGAAGAGAAGCGCCTCTCGCTCGAGAACTCCCCACCCAGTCCCTCTGACTACGCCGACGCCCTCTCCGCCGCCATTAAGCTCTACCAGTCCTGCCTCAATCAAATCAGCCTTCTCTCCCTCTTCAGCTCCAACGAAGGGCTCGAAGACCTCAACACCAACGACCTCCCCTACCTCCTCGTGAACTACCACCTCGCCGAGCTCATCCAAAAGATCCCCTCGCCCACGCCCTCGCCCGCCGAACGAAAACGCCTCCTCGCCCAGGCACGCGAAGCCTACGAGCGCTACCTCCACCTTCTCGACAGCTACGAAGGCCTGCTGGACCCGACCTACAAGAAGCTTCTCGAGCGCTACACCGACAGCCCAACCGAGTTCAGCGTCGTCGACGCGTCCGCCTCTGATCCGAACGCCCGTCGCAACGCCAAAATCGCCAACTTCAAAGCCGAGAAGGAATTGCGCCAGAAACTCGCTTACCTGCGACAACGGCCCGAGTACGCCGCTGCCGATCTCAAGCTGGATGATGACGAAACAGCAAATCAGAGAGGAGGAAGCAACACAGGCGACGAGGAAGTCGTCCGTTCCGTCCACCTCGCCCACCTCGACCTGTGCACACACCTGACCTTCCAAGCGCTCGAGAGCCTCAACCGCGAGCTGGAGGTGCTCAACATGGCTCCGCGCGAGCCTCCCTCGCTACCGTCGGCGCAACTACGAGAAAACAACCAGGGAGGGAACGATATGGGCGCGCAGGACGATCTACGGCGGCGACAAGGAGGCGCGGATTCGCGTGACTACAGCGACAAGTTGGACATGCCGTTGAGTCGGCTGCAGGGGATACTAGGTGGTAGTGGACCGATCCTGTCCAAGGAGGGCAGACCGCTGCGGCCGTTTACGCTGACGGGGTCGAGGCAGGAGATTGCGAAGGGCGTGTTCAGGCCGAGTCATAATTTGCCGACGATGTCGATTGACGAATACTTGGAGGAGGAAAGGAGGCGGGGCGGTATCATTGAGGGAGGCGGCGAGGCGAGTTGGAAGGCGGGAGAGAAAAATCCCGATGATGAGGATGATCATGAGAAGCTGGATGCCGAGACGATGAAGGCCAGGGCGTGGGATGAGTTTGTGGAGGCGAATCCTAAGGGTAGCGGGAATACGTTGAATAGGGGGTGATGGGTCTTGGAATGGTTTGCGAACGTGCTGTGGCTGAGATATATGAATTATATGATACCAAAATTACGACATAGAATATTAAACTTGAAACACCATATTTGCTGATATGTGCTGTCTATATCAACCACTTCTTTCAGACTATGACCCCATTCAACCAGCAAAAGGCGACACTCACCATATTACTCTACTTACCTACTCACTTCGAACTCTCCCCCCACTTCCCACCGCCCTCCTGCCCATCCCTCTTGCCCTCTTGACCCCCCTTCCCCTTCTTATCCAAATCCTCATCCCCCTCCGGCGCCGGCGGCCCCGGCACCTCCACCCCCTCAACTCTGTAGTCCATCCCGATATACCCGTCACTAACCACCAACACATCCAACTTCCTGCCCTTCCCTATCCCGCCCTCAACAGGCGGTAGTCTCATAACAGCCCTAGCACTAGGCCTCATCCCCACTTCTATCCCATTCGTCTTCTTCTTTCCATCCCCCCCAACACTCTGGTCCTGATTTCTGCGTTGGCCAGAAGACCACCCAACCCTCTTAACAGCAACAACCTCATCCCGTTTTGTATCGGCAACAACAACGAACCACCCCTCCGTCTGCGGCTTGGGGAACTTGGGCGCGTAAATCCTCCCCTCGCGCTCCGTGATGGGGTTCAGCCGTTTCAGGATAACGGTCAACTCGCCGTGCTTGACGTTTTCGACTGACACATGAATGTCAGGTATGGCTTGCGCGGCTTTGGCGAAGCGAGATGCTTGGGCAGGAGCCAGGTGAAGTTCGGAGCGGGCGAGGGTTTGGAGTGCTTGATACTGCTTGTTGGAGCCGGGGGAGTTGGTGGATTTGCTCAGTTGGGTGAGCGTCATCTTGCTCTTGCACTTCTCGGCTTCGGCATGATCGAAACCTGGGAAGATGGACAAGGCCGGGTCCTCAGGCCAACGAGCTTGTTTGACGCATTGTAGGAGTTTGACGAATTGGAGCATACTGCTCAAATGTCCCAGCTCTGTCATGACGTCAACGGAGGCTTGGATGATACGGACTGCTTGGTCTAGCACAGAGGTTTGATCGCCGACGTAATCGGTAATAGGCAGCGGTTCGACGCGGGCCATGTGTGCTTGGAGCAGAAGGAAGGCTTTCACGTGGGGATCCCACATGGGCAAACCGTCGAAGGCGGAGGTAGGGAAGGGCAAGGCCTTGGCTAGTTCTGCGTTGATCAAATCTTCGTTGTGACGGACGGGTAGCTCGTCGTACTCGGAAGCGCGAGACATCCAGGATAGAGCTTCCAGGAAGGTGGCGGACGCGCGGGCCTTACGAACCAAGTGCCGGATGGTTTTATGTGAGAGGTAGTAGTAGGACATGATTTTGCCGAGAGGGGTCGGGTCGACGTCGCCGTTGGGAAAGACTTCGACGCAAGACGATTCGGCAAGCTCGGAGAGCGAGTGGTCAACCATCTGGATCATGTAGTCGTTGGCGAGCTGCTGGGCCATGGTGGACGAGTGTTCTTCCGCACTGATCTCGAGACCATAGTAGGACGGGTTTTTGTGCAGGCGCCGGAAGAAGAAGGTCCAGGTCAGGTAGTCGAGCGCGTCTTGCTTGGTGACGATGGTCTCGGCCGAGACTTCGGCGCACAAATGGTTGTCGAGGACGGTGTGCAGGGAGGACTCGACGGGGAAGCCGGTGTGTAAAAAGTGCTTGTAGAAGTCCTTCTTGGAATCTTGGGTGAAGATGCGGGCTACGCCCGAGTTGTCGAATTGCGGACGTCCTGCTCTGCCGAGCATTTGGAGCACGTCTGTCAGGTCCATGTCTTTGTAGGCTTCAATCTTGGCGTCGTAGAACTGCGTGCCCTTGACGACGACGAGATGTGCGGGAAGGTTGACACCCCAAGCCAGGGTACTCGTAGCTACGAGAATCTGGATCTTGTTGTTGAGGAAGAGCTCTTCAGCGATCTGTCTATCAGACTCAACCAGACCGGCATGATGGAGACCGATACCGAAGCTGATAGCTTCCTTCAGCGCATCGTCCTTGACACGCGAGAGGTTCAGTTGGAGATCATCCTCGTCCATATGGAGGAACCTTCTCGGGTTATCCTCCATACCACAGAAGTTGATGAGATCCTTGGCCGTCAAGCGGGTCTGCCGACGAGATGGCACAAACACAATGACTGGCTTCTCGGGGCTGTGGTTCAAGATAGCCAAGAACGTAGGCCGATTCATCGACTGCATCAGGGGGCAGAACCCTCTAACCTCGGGGAACCCGTCGATATACAGCTCCAGCGGCACAGGACGCACCGAGTGCCGGAAGTTGAACAGGCCTTCCTTCACACCAAGCCAATTCGCCAGATCCGTGGCATTCGCACAAGCTGTCGACATGCCCAATAGTCGAACCGAGTTCTTGGTAGACGAAGCAATGTAGTTCATACGAGACACAATGATCTCAAGAATCGGACCACGGTCTCCAGCAAGCAAGTGGATCTCGTCAATGATAACCAAGCTGACCTTGCGGACGTATCCTCTCGTCTGCCAACTACGCGAGATACCATCCCACTTTTCGGGCGTGGTGATGATGATATCCGCATCCTGGATCGTACGCGTGTCAGGCGTGTTGTCACCCGTCAACTCCACCAGCTTCAGACCGAGCGGCTTGGCGAGACGGGCACCCCAGTCCTTGACACGCTCGCGAACGAGCGCCTTCATGGGCGCGATGTAGACAACCTTGGACCCGGGCCGCTCGCGGAACGCCCACCACATGGCCAGCTCGCAAGCAACTGTCTTGCCACTGCCTGTCGGCGAGCCGAGAAGGACGTTGGCGGGAGTGTGGTAGAGAGTGTGGAAGACCTGGGTCTGCATCGGGTTGAAGTACTGGAAGCGCTGGGCGTAGATGTCCTCCAGGGCCGGGTTCTTCAGCGCCGAGATAGGCAAAGGTTGCAGGTTCAGCAGATCGGTGTAGACACTTTCCGTGTCGGGGCGGATGAGGTGCTGGAAGGACACGGCCGTTACCGTCTCGGCGCCCAACCACCGGTCTGAAACCGCCCTCACGTAGATCTGATTCGGCATGGGATCGGAAAGGGGGATGGTGAAGTTAAGTTCGTGGTCGTCGTGGAGCTTCCTCCTGTTAAGAATGAAGTACTCATGATGGTAGATCTCTGACGTCTCTGAGTTCTCGACCCAGATATAGTACGACTCGGAAGTGCCATGTAGATGGTCGTTCCAGCGGAAATCGGGAGTAACGTAGAGCTTGATCCTCAGAACATCCCTATTCAACGGCGCAATCTCAGCCTCGACGCTGAGAGTAGGGAAGTTGTCAAGCAGCTTGGCGATCTTCCCGCCCATACGATGGTTGTTGACCAAGCTACCGATCTCAGCCGGTTCCATTTCCCTCATGGACTCGATGTTGAGGGCTTCCAGTTCGTCGAGCTTGTTGAGCACCGGCTTGGGGAGATCGCGGTCAAACTGATGGAAGGGGTGCTGGAAAGCCCAGATGCGCTTCTCAATGGACTTGGCCATAGTGAGCAGGACCAGACACTGGTGACCCCATCGACGGTTTAGTGCAATCATGAAAAGCGCTCTGCAGATACGCCCAGCCTGTTGAGCAACATAGTTGAGATCGTTCGTCAGAGCAAAATCTTGCGGCTGCGCTCTGGAGATGTAGGCTTGAAGCAAGATATTGGTCTTGGTATGCGGCTGGTCAATACCGGTGCTGACTTTGTAGGGTACAAATCTCTCGTCATGCTTCATGGCCATCAGTTCATTGGCTTCCTCGTTCCTGGACTGGATATTGTCGAATTCACCGCTCATGGCAATCATCTTCAGGATATCCTCCTCGGTTGAGAAAGGCCGCATCATAGAGTTGAAGATCTGGACACTGGAGTGCTGGATGTAAAACTGACTAGCGATCCGACCGATATCCTTGCTACGGAGTTCCTCGGTCGCCTCGTTGAAGATAATCATCTGGCTCTGCTGCAGTGTCCTAGCAGCCTGGATCGCCAGTTGTCGTCGCCTCTGCACCAGCGAGCGGTCGTTGTCGTACTCGGACCAGTCGATACCGTAGGCCATAGGATTCCTCTTCATGCGTACGAAGAGGTACGAATAACTGATCCACTTGACGGCCTCCGGAATAGAAGTGACAGTGCCCAAAGCAATCTCGGCATTCAGGTTATCGACCAGCTTGGCTGAGAACCTGGATTCGATAGGTAGCTGATCCGTGATGGCAGTGAGGTAGTGTGCGAGCTTGTCGTGCGTGGTGCAAATCATGCCGATACCAGTGTCCTCGAACTGAGGACGACCGGCACGACCGAAGATCTGCAGAACGTCGAGAATACCCAAGTCAACAAACTTACCATCCTGAGCACTGTAAACCTGGGTGCCCTTGATGACGACGGCGGCAGCGGGCAAGTTGACACCCCAAGCCAGAGTGGCCGTACAGCAGAGCACCTTGATGACGCCCTCGGCAAACAACCGCTCCATGAGGTTTCTGTCTGCGCGAGCCATGCCGGCATGGTGAATGCCCAGGCCCTTGGGGATCAGTTCTCGGATCTCGCGAGCCTTAGTCCCTCTAACATCCCTCATGGCAGCCTCGTACTTCTCATGGTAGCTGGGATCGAACAAGTCGGTGCAAGTCTCATCCGTAGCCTTTTCGAAGAGCATCTTGGCCGTGGCCTGCGTGTCCTTTCTCGAGTGAACGAAGACCATGACTTGGTGATCACACTCGAGCATCTCCCTGACCTTCTCAAAGGCTACCTGGTCCAGGTTTTCCCTGGATTGCTTGGAGTTCGGCTTGCCCCTGACGCCAATAAAGTGCTGCTCAAGCGGGACCGGTCTGAAAGAGGCATCAAAGTAAAAGAGACCAGCGTACTTGTTGACGTTCAAGAAGTCCGCCACATCGACGTAGTTAGGCAGCGTAGCACTCAATCCGACGATGCGGATAAGCGACTGGGTGCTCTCAACCTGACGCGCTGTTCTCGCCACCAAGGATTCCAAAACCGCACCTCTCTCGTCGTGAAGCATATGCACCTCATCAATGACGAGCAGGCGGACCTTTTGCACGAGCTCCGTGTCGCCGGTGCCCTTTCTCGTCACGACATCCCACTTCTCAGGGGTCGTGACGATGATCTGGGTTTGGACAATCTCCGACTTGGTGAGATGCATGTCTCCCGTGAACTCACGGCAGCGAATACCCAACCAGGCCAACCGCTTACCGAGCTTCTCCGTGATTTCGGCCGCCAGGGCCTTCATGGGAGCGACATAGACGATCTTGAAATCCTCTGCAGCAACGGCGAAGTCTGTAGTCACATGATCCTCGAAGGGACTTGGTGTCAAGTACTGGCCAACCGTGTGGAGGATGGTCAACATGGCGGCATCAGTTTTACCCTAAACCCCAGAGATTAGCATGCGCGCCAGCCACAACGCTCGTGAAACAACAGAAAGCAGAAAAACTTACAGCACCAGTAGGAGCACAAATCAGCATATTCTCACTCGTCTTATACGCCACCGGATACACCAGGCTCTGCATCCTGTTGAGCGTCTTGTACCCCCTGAACGTGTTCCGGCACAGTCCATCCAGATCCGCGATATTGACCAACTTCCGTCCGAGGCCCAGAGTCCCCGTCTTTCCGGCGGGAATCGTATACTCCTCGTACTTTTCAAACTCCTTCCTCTCGCTTCCAGGCGGCAAAGCATACCGCTTGCCCGAATGGCTCAGCGTGTTGCCCGCGCTGTACGCCCGGTACACGTGCGGGTATTCCTCCTCCTTTGATCGTGCGGCGGCTAAGGGGGCGGATTTATGCTCGTAGTCTCGTTGCTGTAGGGCCGCCTGTCGTTGGGCTTTGCTGAGTAGGCGCACCCCATCGGGACCGTTACCTTGTTCCTGTTGCTGCTGTTGCTGCTGCTTCAACGGCCGTCCTACGGACGACACCAGCTCCTCCCGGTGCGAAATGAGATCAATGACAAAGTCGAGATCGTCAAACCCAATGAGATCGGTCAGCGAAGACTGCAGCTCATCCTCCGACTTGCCAGAGCCCAGAATCTCCATGATCTGGTCCTGAAGAGCCCCGGCACCAAGTCCCGCAGCGGACCTGACATCCGCGCATCGCGAGGCGAGCCAGCCGAAATCGTAACCACTACCACCACCACTTCCACTGGCAAATCCATCTTCAGCTCTATCAGCCTCAAGGTCGTGGTAATAGTCGCCACCATCAGCGAATTCGATAGAGTCCAACTCGTCGTCCGAGATGAAATCCCAAATGTCTCTGGGCCCGTCTCCGTTTCTGGTTGGAGAGTAGGTTGAAGAATCGATCTCGTCGTCGTCCCAGTCGCTATTGGTGGTGCTACCGCCGGCTTCGCTGGAGGATGGGGGCAGGCCGGCTACGGCTGCCTTCATGGCTTCGATTTGGGCGCGCCATGCTGCGATGTCTAGACCGCCGTTGGGGGAAGGACCGGTGGCCATCGTGTAGTTTGTCATGTGTTTCAGAGTCTCTTGGGTTGAGTTGATGAATCTTGTCGAAGGGCAGATATGTCGATTCCCAGTGGATATCCCGCAATAAGATTGGTGCGGATGTTGGTGAAATGTTTCTTGTCTCGGGTATGGCAAGGCACCGGCAATGCTTTTTGGACTTCCTCCTTAAATCATTCCCTCTCCTTCAATTTACGCCGGTTGAAAGAAGCAGAGCCGGTAATGGTGAATCGAGATGATGATTAAGCACAGTGTAAACAGTCAGACCGAAAGATCACTGCAAGGTTGAGCAGCGCACGGGCCGCATCTACACAGCTGTTTGTGCTCGTTTCCTGAAAGAGTAAAAGAGCACCTCTGTGGAATCGTGGCTCTTCCTTGTCAACAACCTTATCGCTCACGTCATACTTGTATGTCGTCTTGACACTCTAGCCATAGTTAACTGACCAGGGTGTCAGCTCAGTCAGTCAGTCAGTCTCTATGCAAGTGATATTTTATACGGTTCGTATCTTCAGACTTTAGAAATCCAGCTGAAGGAAGAGCGCACGCGAATTCACTAGACGAAGTCTAAAACGAACAAGGGAAAGAACAAGGAAGGGAAACAGTCAAGAGAGAAAAAATGAAATATATTAGGAAGAGCCAAAGATCGCACCCAAACTCCGTGACCAGAATGTTTCGTTTCGCTCTCTGCCCCTCGTCCATGCTGCTAACCCAGCTCAACCCATCTTTATCGATCAAAGCCGGTCATAATACCCACATGTCTCCGTATCATTGTTCACGTCCTCAACTCCCTGGCCTATCCATCCTACCACCCACCGGTTCTACATCGCAGTAATAATAAACCCAACAGCGATAAGCGAAAAATGAGCCACGCGTCGCATCTTCCGCGGCCGCTCCTCCCTCCTGCTACCGAGAGACAAAGATGAGAGTTGCAATGAGCCCTCCAGAATAACTAAAGTCTCTTTTCCTCTTGGACTTTAGCTTCATTACAACCATAGTAAAGTCTTATGACCAAAGAAACCCTCTTTCTCCCCTACACCGCCTCTTTGTTTCCATGCGGTAGACCCGGCCGTGCATGCTCGCGGCCCGCCTAGGAAGGCAGGTGTGTGTTCGAGACGTAGGCTACAACCAAGGTAGAATTGAATGAGGCCAGACTGCTGTCATTCGTACTCGGGGGATAAATCGTATCTCGTTTCGCCATCGTAATGGCAGTGGGCCTTTCCCGCAAGCTCCGGGACTGGGTTCTGCCGCCACACAACTGCTGTCCCATTGGCTTAGCAGCACTTGCCGCCGGATCCTGACCCGCTGTTATCGGCAACGTTCACGCCCGACGAGCCGCCAGACGCCTCTTTGCTGGATGTGTCGATGATGCGCTTCTTGATGTCGTTGGCAAGGCTGAAGAAGGCCTCTTCGATGTTGATGTTCGCCTTGGCCGAAACTTCGAGGAAGGGAATGCCGAGCTCGTCGGCCAGCGCTTGGCCCTGCTCCTTCGAAACCGCCCTCTTTTCCTCCCAGTCACACTTATTTCCAATGAGAATCTTGTTGACTCCTTCCGTCGCGTGTTGCTCCACGTTGGCGAACCAGGTGCGGATGTCTGAGAAAAGCATATCATGTCAGCAAAGGAACCAAGAAAGTGCATAGCATGATGCCCCGTGGGATGCTGCGGATGTCGTAATTTGGAGCAATGGTGAGGCACAGCGCCTAGCGGGCACCGATTCATCGCATCCCGGGTGTAGCATCAAGGACCACTTGACCGCAACTGCCGTGCTGCTGATTCCATCGGGAGGGGAATGTGTATGCAATGACGTACTGTTGAATGACCTTTCATCCGTCACGTCGTAAACGAGAAGGATGCCCATGGCGCCTCTGTAGTATGCCGTCGTGATGGTACGGAAACGCTCTTGACCGGCGGTATCCCATATCTGTAGCTTCACCCGCTTGCCATCGAGTTCGATTGTGCGGATCTTGAAGTCGATGCCGATAGTGGTGATAAATGACGGTGTGAATGAGTCTTCGCTAAAGCGCAACAGACAGCAGGACTTGCCAACGCCCGAGTCTCCGATCAAGAGCAGCTTGATCTATGTCGGGAAGCGGTATCTCCGGTCAGCGTCTAGAACAGCATGACTTGGCCAAACCCACTACAGGAAGCAGAAGGTATGTCGAGAACTGCGAGCGGTGAGTTGGAGGAAGGACTCACCAGAAAATCGTAATTCCTGTTACTCGACATGATGTGCTGGTTATGGGGGTTACGCCGCCGCCCGTCTTTCGATCTCGTGGAATATTTCTCTGGTGGTTCGGAATCCGGAATTCGGCAAAGGGGATATCAATCGAAATCCGGCGCTTCGATATCGGGGTGTTGGACACTAAGTCCAGATGGCAGGAATGGGAATGGAGACTGAGGACTGTCGAGATGGTGGACGATGCGCAGTTCAGGATACCGGCGACGGAGCAGCAGGAATGATGTTCAGTTGTATTGTAGTGTAGGTGAGTGGTGGACTGTGGTGGTTGGTGGTGGTAGTTGAAAGCGTGTCCGCAGTGCGACGTCGACGGGCCTGTCAAAACTGCAGGGCAGTTGCACGGGTTAAAGTCCAGCGGAGGAGTCGCAGAACGAACGGGCGAGAGCGCGATGGGGTCGGTCTCTCCTTGGCCGGCCTACTGCAGTGCGTACCTCTACGGGGCGATGCGGAGATTGCTGGCAGCGAAAAGGCAAACAATGACGAGGACGGGAAAGCAGAAAGGGGTGTTGTAGCTTGTTTGAGACTTAGAAAATGAGGAATCGAAGAAGTCAAGAAGATGGTATCGACTATTAGAAGTCGAGAAGGCAAGAGCGCCGTCTTCAATCATGTGAGAGCTGACGCACCTTGCCTGCTGCAGAGTCGCGGACCAGTTATTCGTACCTTGCTGTTAGTGGCATGCACACCTGTACATACTTCCACTAACAGTAGGAGGGCTCCTATAGTCGCGCATGGTGGTGTGCACTAGGGGACGCGACGGTACAAGTTTCTAGAACATACAATCGCCGCAACAACTCCACCAGATGATTCTTTGTGAATGTTGTGACTTGGATGAAATGAAGCAACTTCAGCCTTGGGTAGATTCATCAATCTTTGTCAATGACCGTTCTTGAGCTTCATGGTCAATTAAGAAAAGTCGTCGTGCATGACGGAACGTTTCTATCAAACCGTAGTGAGATGGAAGGGACGACTGCACCCTCAATGCAAGATTCAGGAACCAGGGGCTAATGGAACTCTGCTATGACTGGGTACTAGTAAATAGTACATATCTGGGGGATGCAGAAGGAGGTGAGCCTCAAGACCGAACGGGACCCAACCATCCAAGGAACAGCTGTGAATTGTTTGATGCACTCATGCAACCCGTAAGACACAGAGGGCCCTTCTTGTGTTCTAAATGGTTGACCTTCCTCAATGAAACGCATCGTTCCAAAGGCGGTGCTGTAGTAGGTAAATAATGATAAGGGCGGATAGGGCGGTGAACGTCTATCCGCACGAGACGCAGTAGCCGTTGATGGATCTATAACTCGATATTGGCCCAATGATCTCTTCCGCCAGAGATATTTCCTTCCTTCCCGCCACATGAAAGGCGGCCCCTGATGAACCCTTGTTTTCCCCCTGCGTGAAGCGTAGAAAAGTTCAACAGAATGTCATTGGGTCGTCTCGTGGTTCAACGCGGACGAAACATTGCCGTGTAGGTATCCACTACATTTAAGGGGTTAGTAGACAAACTCGGTTTTGGCGTTGAGGCCCGGTATTCTCTGCGCCTCCTTACCTCTACCACCCATTGTACTACTCCTGCCATACTATTACGGTCTCCCCCGTGCATTTAAAGACTCCAGGTCCCGCAGCTATGCCATAAATACAGGAAAATCTTGAAGGTCTAGTAGCTGTTCCCTAAAGTACACTAATCATATCACATAACAGTCATCTACTTCTTGCGCAACCACTCAGCATACGCCCACCGAATCCTCTGCAGCGCCTTCTCCTGCAGAACGACATTCTTCACGCTCGTCAAGTCCTCCAAATCCTCCAGGAACTCGCGCTTGACATCTCCAGGGAGCACTTCGGTAGCGAGCTCACGGAGCACATGCGCCTCGCAAAGCAGCAGACCGCGATCCTTGTAGTTGAGCTCGCCCTTGGGGTTGGTCGCGCCCGCGGCCAGGATCCTGTCCATCTTCCTCAGCACCCTGACGACGCGGCGGACCTTTTCGCCTCTGCGGAGACCCTTGCGGCTGCCGAAGACAGTGCGGAGGTATTGGACGATGCCGATGGAGACTATGTGGTTGGGACCGGGAGTTAGCTGCTGCTGCGTCAATGTTTCTTGACAAGGAGTTTTCGGGTGGGTCACTTACCAACAACACCGGGCGCCAGACCGACAAAGCCAAAGAGCAACTCCTGGCTCTTAAGAAGCGAGTCGATACCACTGATAGCCACCTCCAGATCGACCTTGGTCTTCTGCACCTGGATCAGCAGCGACCGGACGAGGTCACCGCTGACGGCGCCGACAAAGGGACGACGGAGACCCTTTTCGTAGGCCTTCAGGATGGGGGTAACATCGCCCTCCCTGACTTTGGCCCGGATGTCCGCAATCTGAAGGTCAGTGACATTGGGCGAACCCACGGCCACGCTCGGGTTATCCAGCGTGAACTCGACCACCATCCGTTCCAAGCTCTCCCTGTCGGCCTTGAGGCTGTCGCGGCTCATGATGGCAATCTCGCTGTTGGCATCGTGACGGATGGTGCCGATGACCTTGCGGATGGGGTCGATGACCCAGTTGAACCAGAAGTCGCGGACGGTGACGCCGAGGTTCTGGATCCAGTCGATGATGCTGTCGCGCCTCTTGACGAGCACGTATAGTATGGTAGGAGAGGACACGAGCAAAGCTAGAGCGGGAAGCCAGTACCGGACTATGCGGGACGGCCTTCCGTTTTTGGAAGCGTGTTTGGCAACGGCTGCCTTGTGCTGTAGCAAGCTATGGTCCAAAATCTGGACCAAGCGTTCGGCAACGGACGAGGCTTTCGGCTTGGAGCTATCGGCCGTGCTGAAAGCGCCTCGAACGTCTCTGGCATCGGCAAAGACACAGTCCTCGAACACCGAGAGCGGTTCGTTTGATTCCGCCGAGTTGGTGAGAATCGCATGCATCAGAGCGATGCTATCAGCCAACGTACTGTCTGCCACCATGAGTCTCGATTCGAGGCCCTTGTCCTCTTCGGCGCTTTGATCAAAGGCAAGCCCTTCATCCACTAGAATTCCTAGCCCGGCGGCGATCGTTTCCCTGAGCTTCTGGAGCTCTGCTCGCTTCCGGCGAGCTTCAGCACGGCACAGATCAACGGGAGAGAGAATCTTGCGCCGAAGGTTAGAAACTGAAGTGTCCGCCATGCTTTGCCGCACAATGCAGTAAAACTGTGACCACTTCTGTGACACTCCCTCCCTGAGAGATTCGCCCGAATCTGCCGCTTCGACCCCCTCTGACTGCTGCTGCAAGTGAATGTTCCTGATCCGCTCACAGGCCACATCGTAGACCTCTTTGGCGCGGGACCACGCCCTAGCCGGTGCGATTTGCGTCGCGTACAAACAGCTCTTGGGATATGAGCTGAGGACATCATCCCAGTACCATATGTCATCGCTGAGAGGCATGATTTGGTCGAAGAAGGTGTTCATCAGGATGCCGTAAGTCTGCACCGTAGCCTTGGCCACCAGGAGCCACTCGATATCCTGCTCATACTGGCTCTCCACGCCAACTTCTCCTTGCTGCTCGGCGAGTTCCGTCTCCGCGGCCAGGCCAGAGTCTTCCAGCAGTTGCTTGATACGAGAAGGGGCCAGAAAGGTGCCGGACCGAGAGGCAGTAGACAAGGTCCTAGCTATGCGCAAGAGCTCATCGGCACGGGGTGAAGGCGGCTCGCTCACGGCCGTGAGCAAACCCGTCGCTTGTTGATCATGTTCGGCATCCGCGGTGGAGCCGGGCTCCAGTCCCACGATCCTGTCAATGTGTACGTCTAAGCGACGCACCTTGCTGTCGAGAGAGAAGTCATGTTAACACTACCGTCCCATCATGGAGAACAAGCTGACAAGTAAGTCCTTATATGAAGACCCCGGAAGAGTACTAACTCGGCCACGATCGCCATGGTTCGACCTTGTTATTCCCACAACCCTGCAAACGAATGGTTCTGGGCTTTCGGTACGACAACAGCAGCAATATACGAAGGGTGAGTAATGGCAAGTTCCGGCTGCCTGGTCGGAATTTCGTCTCGCCGGTGCTGGCTAGGTACCAAGACCCTTGGCCGGAAATACACGAAGAGAAGGAAGCTTCGCCCCAAATGGCCTCTCAGCCTCTCTCTCAAGGGACGCGTAAAAGTGGCGATATGGAATATTGGTAACAACACTGGAATAATAACTGGGATGATGATCAGTGCGATCAGGCCATATGACCGGGGTCGGATGTAAAGATTGCCGAGATGGTCGGTGCCTGTTCAAGGCTTCGGGCTGTCACTGTCGAACCCGGAAATGTGGGATGTGGTGGGGATTGATTGTTTCTTTGGGCTTGACTTGTCAAGCGGGGCGGCGTCCACTGGTTGATTGATGACAGACTGGATTGGTAAGGCGGGGGAGCCGACTTCAAGCTTGGTTCGGCTGCGATCCGGTCAAAGGAGAATTCCGTGAGTAGAATGATGGTGGTAGAGCTTCATCAAAGAATGACCTGATGCCGGATTGCCAGGTTCCGACAAGCTGTAGTTACCGAGAGGTGCTTCACAACCAGACCTGGACCAAGGTCAAATCGAAGCTCAAACCTCGGCCTATGATGTTCATAGATAGATTGCAAATGCCAAGACCAACTTTCAAATGTGGTGACAAATTGTCGATGCCTCGCCAAAATTCCCATCACGTCGCCTCATGAGGTCAGGCACGGGACGCCTCATTGTAATTCGGGGACACAACTGCAAGTTTGATAACGTTCTCTGACTGGTTCCAGAATATCAAATGTTCCAGGTGCAAATGGAACATAGAGGTACCAGTTCTTCGAAAGCATCCAAGAACGCGCTCAGGCGAAAACAAAAACCCTGATCCAATTTATTAATGTAGCCGCTCTGGCCGCCCGGTACGTACCGTCGTCAGTGGCTGACTGTGGCTCAAACGTCCCCATTCAACCACGCCAACCCTCCTGGCGACCTGGGATGGCAGATGACAACGAACCAGCCGAAGAAGTGGGATCACGGTGTGGATGCAATCGTTCCATACTACTGGAAAACCCCGGGCAATTCGAGATTCTCGTCTTCTCGATGTGAGATTCATCATATTGATAGAGAAATGGAGATGCGGCATGCAGCCATTACTTGTACCTGACTGTCTGTCTGTGTTACGTACCTCTACCAACGGAACCGTAGTGTTGAGGCACAGTCAGATATGTTTTGCAGGTAGGTGCCGGTATGGTACTCGAATAGCAATCCAGAATTGGGATGATGATGATTACACTATAAAAAAAAGTTATGGACGGGATGCCGCACATCCGTATCTTTTCGTACATCACTTCAACTTGCTTTCCTTATCTGATCGAATTTTGCCCTCTACGGTGGTGACGTGGTCAGTGCCTCTTTCCATGTCAAATATAGGAGCTCAAAGAGAAACAATTGGCACATTTCAATGCACGGCAGCGAGTGTTGTTGGGATTCCATCGCTTGGCAGGCTCCCTGTTTCATTGAGCACAGGTCGACCAGGCCAGAGTGGAAAGAGTGGGTCCCGGATGGCGGAAACAACAGCTTCGCAGTGGGCCGATTCTGGGGTCATTCCCGCCATTGGTCGGCCCAACACGTCCCGTCTCTCAGGGGCTCCCGCCAAAGGACACCAAAGGACAATAAAAAATCCAGCAACCCCCCTAAACTTTTTGGTAGGTTGTCTTTCCCTACTCCCTAGATCGCGACTGGCATTGCCCTTGGACGCTGTCGACTGTTTCCTTTTCTTTCCCGGTTTCCCCTCTCCCTCCGGTTCATCCACTCACCGAAGGCGGGTTTCCTCCTGCGCCTGTTTTCTTCCACCGACTGCAGGTTCCTTATCGCGTTCCAACACCTCCGAATCGCATCTCCCAATCCAACAACACCTAATCGGAGCCGCCTATTCTCTATCCGCCCACCATGGCTACGGCAGTCCTGTACGTTCCTGTCCACCCTCATGCGCCTGTCAATCATGCTTGAACCGAAAGCTGACTCGTGTCTTCGTCTTATCTAGTAATGCGACCGTCGCTGGCCTGAGCTCGACAGACACATACTTTACCGTCTTGGAGGAGGTGTCCAAGTACAATGTTCAGCTGAGCTACGCCGAGAAGCTCTGGGCGGTACGCGGCCTCTGCAACCCAACCCGAAACGCCGGCGAACAAGGATAGCTAACGTTCGACAATAGGCGTGGTATCTGTGGATGCAGAATGACACTCTCGCGACCGGCCTCATGAGCTTCTTCATGCACGAGATCGTCTACTTCGGCAGGTCGATCCCTTGGATGGTCATCGATGCCCTCCCCATGTTCAACAAGTACAAGCTGCAAAAAGTCAGTGCCCAACCAAGACTGGAATACAAAACAGGGTCGCTAACAACCACATAGGGAAAGCGCCCCACCTGGAAGGAACAGTTCGAGTGCGCCGGTCTTGTTCTCCTCAGCCACTGCACCGTCGAGCTCCCCCAAATCTGGCTCTTCCACCCCATCGCCACCTACTTCGGCCTCGACTATGGCGTGCCCTTCCCTCCTCTCTGGAAGATGGCCTTCCAAATCTGCATCTTCTTCGTCATGGAGGATGCCTGGCACTACTGGTTCCACCGCGCGCTTCACTACGGCCCTCTCTACAAGGCCATCCACAAGATTCACCACACCTACAGCGCGCCCTTTGGTCTCGCCGCCGAGTACGCCTCCCCTATTGAGGTCATGCTCCTCGGTATCGGTACCGTAGGATCCCCCATCCTCTGGGTTTCCTTCACCAAGGACCTCCATCTCGTCACCATGTATATCTGGATCGTCCTCCGTCTCTTCCAGGCCATCGATGCCCACTCCGGCTACGATTTCCCCTTCAGCTTGCGCCACTTCCTCCCCTTCTGGGCTGGTGCCGACCACCATGATGTGCACCACGAGCGCTTCATTGGCAACTATGCCTCCAGCTTCCGCTGGTGGGATTACTGCCTTGACACCGAGGCCGGTGAGGTTGCCGCTAAGGCTCGCCGTGAAAAGAAGCTCGCGGCCATCAAGGCTAAGAAGGCCCAATAAACGCTTTCAGTTGATGGATCCGCTGCCATGATACCGAGCAGGTATTTGCATTGTCTTCCAAGGTCTTCCATTCGACCTCACTAATTTTGGACAACGCATCACCAAACAACAGAGAAGAGAGGAGGGAAGAATTACCTAATGATGAGAAATGGTCCATGAGACAAATCAAGAGAAATAAGGAGTCAATACAGGGTAGAAACGGGTTGCTTCATTTTGGCTAAAAGACAAGAAGGGAGGGAAGGTTGGGTCTAATGCGGACTGACCAAATCAACCTCCAAACAGACAGGTGTTCGAAAGGGGAAGGGGGGCAGCGTTGCATTTTTTGCCGCACGCGCGCTATGGTGCAGTTGGGGAGGGGAGTCTTTCCTTCTCGCTTCTATTAATTCTTGTACATAGATTCTTCCTTCTTTGGCGTCCTTCTCGGCAAAGCACCATCGCCGTGCCCAAGCCTCCCTCCTCCTCCTCCATACGAAACCCATTTTAATAATCTAGTAATGAGACGATCATGAAAGTAACATAAACACACACTTACTACTCATACACATTCCTGTGATGCCTCTCCCGTGTTTTACTTCTTCAAATGCTTAGGCGTGCAGCAATCCCCCGAGGAAGCCACGGCCCGGTCAGCCAGGTTTGGCATAGCACAGCTTTCTGTCGGCTCAGTCTCGCCAAAGTCTTTGGCCAACGAGTCGCAGATTGCGGCTAGCTCGATGTCCTTGGATGAGAGACCCTTTGGGACGTGGGTCGTCCAGCGAATGAAGGTTGTGTTGAAGACATTGGACCATTCGGGATGGTGATTCTTGAGCTTGCATTGGAGGGAGACGGCGGTCATGAAGTCCTGATGAGAGAAGCTGAGGTTAGAATCATGGTGGTAACCCGGAATAAGGCGTTGGGTTAGGTAAGAAGGCCGGCAGATGACTGCTGGGTGTGTGTAACACAAAGCCATGGGTTTCGGATCCGCTTGGTAGAGAGGATGTTGCAATCGCTCAAGAGCGCAATGACGGGGGATGGAGTGCGAGGAAAAGGAGAAGAGAAAGTAGAAACATAAAAGGCAAGGGAGTGATGGAAGACAAGATAGACCGAGAGCAAGTCCCATGACAGCATCCCAGCCAGCTACAAGTAGTAGGAGTTATGTCAGCTACCACCAACCCTGGTCATGAATGGCTGGTTGGTGTCTCTGTTCATTCTCCTTCCCCATTTGCGCGTTCGGATTTCCTTTTCGTCGTCCAACACTGGCTGGTGTGTGTGCAAGAGGTGGTGTAGCTCGCATCCCATTCCAACTGCCTCCGACGGCCTAATCTGACTCCTCCATGCAAAACCAGACCTTCGCGGACACCTTTTTGTTGAACGTTGCTGAACAACAAAGAGACGAAGAGAAGCGAATCAATGAAAACAAGTAAAAAAAAAAAAAAAAAAAAAACCATACCCAAGTCTTGGCAAAAGTCTTGAACTTAAAAGTCCTCTCAATAGCGACTCCCTCCTGTGTAAGCGTCCACTTTCCGCCGCCAGCAGCCAAAAGCTTCTCGAGTGACGGGCCGAGAACAGTTGGGTCGGAACCCTCTGAGAATTGAGCCTTTATTTCCGACGAGGAGGACGAGGACATGTTGCGGGATTGTTGGTGCAGTGACCGGTGGTGTTGTTGTTTTTGTTGATGTTGATGGTAAAAATTGGTGGTAGAAGTGGTGATCGCTATAATCTTCGGTGTTGTTGATCGGTTTGAGGTTTGGATGAAGGTTGAGAAGTTCCTGGTAGAATGGTTGAGGTTAATGAGTTTGGTGAGGAGAGTGCTCGGTTTCGGCGTTCGGGTGAGGGTGAATGACATGGTGACGGATGATTTCGCCGGCAAAGAAAGCTTTGATCAAAGGGACTTGGAGGGTTGGGATGATGAGGTATGGATGTTGTGTACCAAGTACGTACCTCGGAGGTGAGGTGTGAGGTGGTGGAAGGCGAGAATGAAATGTGGAACAAGGTGAGGTCAAGGTGAAGAGAGACAAAGATGTTGCTCACCGTGAGGTCCGTGCACTGTCTATACAGCTGTTTATGTGCCCACGCAATGGGTAGCCAACGGCGATGATTTGCAAGTTTGTTTGTTCTCAACCTTTTCATGGCAGAGTACCTCTAAAGTGTAAGACTTGAGTCCCTCTTCGTGTCAAGCTTTATGTTGAAAGTATAGGTAATATATCAATGCGCGTTCTGCAAAGTTACCAGTCCTTTCAGAACTTGATATACAATAGTAACTATGGGTTGTTGGTGCTTAACGTACCAACCTGAAAGTGGTCGCGTCGCCACCATCACTGGCAGTCTGGCTCTACCGACACCAATGCTTTGCAGACTTTGTCGTAGGCAACCAAAATGGATACAGGTAATGAGGTTACTTTTGCAGGGATTATTAAAGCCACCATGACGACGACAGCGTCTACCACCATCTTACTCGTCAGGCCCTGTTTATCTCCAACGAGTAGTGTAGTGTGTTGACGTGATATAAGAGAGAGACTTCTCTCATGGCACTACAACAGAAAACCACGGAAATCAAGTCAAGTTCCGAAGACTTCTCAACAACCAAGACCCCTTACAACAAAGGCTTTGTGGTTCACGACCCAATATGCAGATCAGAGTAGCTCTACCTAACGACACCGTCAACAGATACCCTGTCGATGACGGGGTTTCTTACTATGGTGTCCTCGCCGACGTCCTAATTCCCGGCCGTGGTGAGGCTCTGAAGAACGGGGCATTGGTAGTCAAAGACTCGATTATTGAGTGGGTTGGGCCTAAGGACGAGATACCCTCGAAATACTCGTCGACCCGTTTCTCGCGCGTGCCGGTATTGATGCCGTAAGTGGACTTCATGCGCCCCTCAACCTAGCGGCCGCTAACCACAAGACAAAGGCATGTGGGATGCTCACACTCATTTGAAGGTGCTCATGTCGCAGTAGGCATCCACGATAGCGTGAAGTACTTCATGCCCGGGACAAGCGCGCTCATCGGAGCCGTGATTGTCGACGACTTGCGCCGAACGCTCATGGTAGGGTTCACCTCGATCCGCGAGCTCTGCGGCTATGCCGGGGACGTTGCACCCGCTATCGACATGGGCGCCATTGTCGGTCCTCGTGTTTACCCGGCCATAGGAATCCTCAGCATGACAGGCGGCCATGGTGATCCTCAGGATGTGCCCCTCCAAACCGTGCTGGAAGGTTGCGCTTACGGCTCATCATCGTTCTTTGTGTGTGACGGCGTAGATGGCTGTATCAAAGCTGTGCGGTAGCAGATTCGGCGAGGCGCCAAGGTGATCAAGGTGTGCGCGACGGGCGGCGCGCTTTCGCTGAACGACCAGCCCGAGGACACGCAGTTCAGCCCGGAGGAGTTACGAGCCATCGTGCAAGAAGCCAAGCGGAGCAGCCGAGTGGTGGCCGCTCACGCTCACGGAAAGCCCGGCCTCATGGCGACTCTGGATGCGGGAGTGAAGAGCATCGAACATGGCGTGTACCTGGACGAGGAGGTTGCTGTCAAGATGAAGGAGAAGGATGCCATTCTCGTCCCTACGCGCCACATCGTCGAGGGCATGGCTGCTGGTGATGACGAGGAACGGATAGTTTTAGATGGCTGAGGTGCTGTTTTGTTGTATAATTTGGCTGACAATGGACGCTTTCTAGGGGTCCTCAGGCTCGAAAGTCGGGCCAGCTCAAGGCTGGTTCTGACGCTGACTTGATTGCCATCTCGTCCAATCCGCTTGAAGATATTGAGGTTTTGACAGATCCGGATAACATCACCCACGTGTGGAAGGGAGCGAGGCGTGCTATTCAAGTCCCCTCGGGATTGCCCGAATGAAGCGGTCACCAGGCTTTAGTTAAGATTCGGGCAAAGATTGGCCCCAAGAATCCAAGGAGGTACCCAAACTTGTGAACACGGTCAGAAGTGTGTGGAAGTGTAGCGCTGATGGGAAGCTGAAGAGTGAATTGGGAGTTCACGAGGTGACATCGTGGAAGTGCGCTAGGTATCATCGATCAACGCACGTGCTTATTTGCAGTGTTTGGGTGCTTGCAGTGGAGACAGAAATGCGGGGCTAACCAGGTTGTCTCCTCACGTGACCCCAACCTTCCAACCTCGAAGGGACCTGAATATTTCGAAGTTCAAACTGTTTGCAAACAAAGGTTGTACCGAAGAACATGCCGCCGATTATAGTTGACAGTTCTGCCAGTCCCGCCAACCAAGCAACAAAAGCCAACGCTGGCACGAATCGGATTGCGGGACAAGAACTACCGGTTCGGATTCCGCACTCGTCCAATATCCGAAGCCGTCACTTTGGGCTGCCGCATTTGTCACCGTTGAATTGCTGACAAAGCACTCGGCCGACAACCCGCGACAAAGCGAGAGATCACTGCAATGTTCGTCCAAGTCGCCTTTGCCTTGACTGAAAGCGTCTGCCAGAGCCAAGAACTGCAAGCTTAAACTGGTGAATTTCAAGATCAGCCCTGGGTTTCTGTGAATGGGATCCTGCAGCGAATGCAGGATTTGAGCAAAGTCGAAAGATTTCATCGAGAAACACACATTATCACCTAGTCCCGCCATCGTCCATCTGACTGATCTGCAACCTGCAACCCCCTTGTCGGCCATCCATCTCCGCCCAATTCCTCTGGATCAGATTACATACTCCGTACTACTACATCTCTTTCGTCGGCCGCTCAGAGGTTGCTGAGTCAACTTATACATCCAAAGTTGCTCCCAAAAGCCACACCGCACCACAACAGCTCCACGCCTGCAGCTTTGAGCCTCGCTGCCATCCACGCGACGCTATTCAGAGGACGCCGTTGAGTGTTACCACACCATCATCCAGCACACAAGCTGGTCGAGATCTCCGGAAGCCCTTACAGCACTTAACTGGCCACCCTTTCCCCCACAAGACAGACCCAGGACGTGTCCAACCTACCGAGTCCTCTCATCATTGCCGGACCGGACTTGATAATTGCTTCGACAATTGGCCCAACTATATTGATCCCACCACCTGCCCTGATCCCGTCATTCTAGGGCACCTTCCCGCATCAATCCCCCCCACAAGGCCATCACCACCATCTGCACCAACCGTAGAGGTAAAAACCCGCACCAACGTTGGTCTGATACATTGCTGACATCCAGCCTTCACTTCTCAGAAAGTGTCTTTCGGTTGCGCCAAGTACACCTGGCACAAGGCACAAGGTATCTGCCAACTTGTATCGCAGTTTATAGTCCCCGGTCTGCGGAGCAGGCCTGCTGTACCACTTGCGGACTCGAGAGCTATTAACCCGCTATAACTATTGGGTATCTTCGCCGTGGTGCATTCCACCATAGAGGTATCCTGCGAGCTGAGTCAGGACATCCTACCGTTTACGCGGCCGCTGGCAACACCTTCAAATCCCACCATATCAGCCTAGTAGTCCTGGTGAGCGTTACAGTCACAGTAGACAAGCATGTCGACAAATCTCGAAATGGGTGAGTTCTTTTCCCTTCATCTCTTTCCTTTCCAGCCCCCCCGCCGTTTTTCCCAGACTGTCATATATCCATATATCATTCCCCATGCCGACAACGGCCATGAGTCGAGTCCTGGACACCCGACCACATGCAAGTGCTTACAACACTTCTCCCTCTTGGGTGGGGTACAATGTCATGTTCATGGCCTCGAATAAGGCTTGCCTCTCTCTTTCTTCAGATGCCATCCACTCACGGTATTTGGAAGCACCTCAGCCGCACGGCAGACAACCGTGGTTTTGGCTTGATTACTTTGAGGCCAAATCGGGGCACAGTCTTGGTTGGTCATCCCCGTCCAATCTCAGGTCACAGTTTGAGGGTTGAGAGTGTTCTAGGCGTTATACCCCCTCGACATGAACCCTTCCCTCACCCTCGCCTCTCTTCCTTTTATTGCCTATGAATTCTTTACACCGCTTTCACGGATAAACTGGGAGTTTTTGGTCTCGGTAGGGGCCTGAGAACGCGAGGCCAGTAGTCTTGCATCCCACCTGATCCCCATACTCACCTTGACGAGGTTCGTGATCTTGTCACTACCCCTATCACTTACACATAACTCCCATTCATACTCATGGCCATCTACACGGACCTTGACTACTCATCCCGCCTGTTGGTCAAGCATATTCCATCATCAACAAGACTGGCCAGTCAGGTTATGTTCGGGTGGGGGTTTGAGATGCATCTATCATCTCTGCTTGCCAGCCGTCGCGGCCGCTTTCTAAAACCCAAGCGCCCTCTCTTCCCCTTACACTCGATGCGCAACCATTCTGCCATCTGTCACCGGCCACTGTTATCACACATTCCTGCACCTACACGTCCTTCTCCTCGTAGTCATCAAGAGCCAGCAAGAGACTGTCTTACTACTTTGACATACTCCATAGCTTCCAGCGGAAGGTCATCATACCTCGAATAACACGAGCTTGCGGTCCAGCACTCAACATCTCAATTCACTTATTCCCTCCTGCATCACAGGCTATTCTTTCCACTATGTCCTTTTTATCCTTCGAATCCATCCTGATTTGATCTTAAGCCCCCAGGTTGGATATACTGACACCATCTGTCCATCCAGAGCCGAGGGCTCGCGACTCACCAGTTGAGCCTGTTCTGGCAAATAACCACGCCGACCAAACCGCCTACCAAATCGCCGCAGCTTACCAAAATCACCCACCTTCGCCTTCTGGCGGACAAGGGGATAGTCGGACCTCGCCCATAGCAGCAGTACCACCAGCTCTGCCCCATGGATACAACAATCATCCAGCAGCTGGCCCACATGAAGCACATTTGCACCCCGAACTACGAACTCACGAGGCAGGCCCGACAAACGAATACCAACCAGTGCCCGGAATGATGCCTGTTGGCGTCCCTCCCCAACCCGAGCAACAGGGGGCTGCTATGCCCGGCCCTACCACACCTGTTGGTGTTCCACAAATGGGAATGGCGAGCCCGGGCGACAGCGCTGGTGATGGTAGGAAGTCTAAACGGGAACTGTCACAGTCGAAGCGCGCTGCCCAAAACCGCGCCGCACAGGTTAGTAGTCCCAGACCCTTTGCATTGTATGGAGGATTTGTAAGCCATGTTGTATGACCGATGCCGCAACCGTATTGTTAGTCTGCATCCGGACTAGTCACGATGGTGTGATGGAGGTCAAAAAATACTGCTAGCAGTCGTTCAGCTCCGGTCAGTTCCCAAAGTATCGTGCTAACCATAGACTATTACCACAGCGAGCATTCCGTCAACGGAAAGAAGGTTACATCAAGAAGTTGGAGCAACAAGTCAGAGAGTACAGCGAGATGGAGATGGGCTTCAAAGCCCTGCAAAACGAAAACTACGCGTTGAGGGACTACATTCTTCACCTGCAAAATCGACTTATCGACGTCCAAGGCGATTACCCACAACCTCCTCCGAACATCAGCCTAGCGACCCCCCACACGCAGCAACTTCAGCAACAACAACAACCCCCACCACCGGCCCCCGTGCCTCAGGGCATGGCTCCTGACCCGGTCCAAGCTGCGCAGCAAGTTTCCCCCGTTGCCAGCGCTCCGCCGAATTCGCTGGAGGAGGCCGCTCAAGCCGTAGCCGGGCTGAGCCGAAGCGACCACCACATGGGTGGAACTCCCCGGGATCCCTATGGTACAGCGGTTTCGGCAGCAGCCGCTGCTGCGGCTGCGGCTGCGGCATCCCGTACAGATGAGGATGCGAGGACGGCGGAGGTGATTCAGAGGCAACTGCAGGCAGATAGCAACAACACAGGCATGCCGGATGGTCTATCACTTCAGCAAGCAGCTATGTAGGAACATGTTGCCACGGACGATTACCCGGTGAAATCTCTCAAGAATGAAGGGGGATTTTGAAACGAGAAACAATGGTTGCCGCCCTCTACATCTGTTGCTTTAGGTCGGCGTTGCGTTGTTATACAGTTCATTAAATCGCGACTGGATTCTTTTGCTTTGCTTGGCTTTGCTTTGTCATGGCGTCGCGGATTCATCCTTATAAATCAATTCTTCGCTCTCACCTTTAGATTTCCACTTGTGCAACGTATCTTTGCTTGCTTTTGCCGTTAGAGTGTCAGAGTACACGAAGGGCGGATGACGAGGGACTTTTAAGTATATGCTCGAACTGAACCGGCGGAAGCATCTGCGAGGATAGGAATGCTTCTAGAACTACACAAGTGAAGAAGGATAACATGCTGAGTAACATATTTTCTTAGTAGTGCCAGGAATGGTTTACTGTGTAGGTTCACGATGGGAGTCGTGGTGGCATGCCAACGTCTGTCTATCTGATCGATGAGTGTCTTTGGCCTTTAGGTATGTCCCATGTCAGTGTGCATTTAAGAACCCCTACCCATCTACTCAAGTGTAGATAATCATTGGATTCTTCTGTTCACAAGTAAAGTAAGGAAGGAACGGGTTGGCCGCCTGCACCTATATGCAGGCCCTGTAATGAACCCGGGAAGGCACAGCCAGGGACAGGAAGGAAGCAAACAGTATACGGAAGGCATCATTAAGACATGAAAGGGGGCAATGGTTAGTAACTAGACAAGGAACCCAGCAAGTGTGAAGCAAGGAGGCCACCAAGCGACTGCCAGAAGAGGATGACTGATTGGAAACGAGGAGGGGGAGGAGGGCTGTGTACACTACTTATTCGCTCATCACGGGCCTTTCTCAGCTCTTTGACGACCAAAATTCGGCCGGCGGGGATCTTGTGGCTCCCCCACGACGAGCATAGATTCCGGAAGGAGTCGAAGGTAGGTCCCGGAGGGCCAGTTGAAGGCACGCTTCCGAGGTGTGTTGTTAACGGGCGAGTCGGTGATGGTAATGGTGATGTTGCCGAGCTCGGTCGTGATCTGGTTGCCGTCGGCATCTATGTCAATCTGCAGAGATGGTGACACTCTGGTCCAAGGCGGGATAGGCCATGGCGGAGAGGGAAAGAAGAGTATTGGATTTCATTGGGCAAGAACTAGGGGTTTGTGAGTAGTTTCGTGGTTGGTAACGCGAGTAGAGGTATGTATGATTGGAATATGCCAATGACTCTGTGCTGGCGAACTGGATAAACATGCCGGACGGGTCAAGGATATATATACTTACAATTTGGCATCTAAAATCCACCTTCACATCAGTCCGCCATGTTCTCACTCGCGCAGCTGAACAGTGAACACTGAAGCCACCACGGCTTGCAGCTGATGACTGAAATTATCGGAACTCGTAGGTGAAAGATGAAGTTATCATAAGAATGTGGCTTGGGGCGCTGACAAAGACCACCGGTCGTGAAACAGTTGAGGTTGCTAAGGGTAGTAATATGATTACCTGCTTCACTCGGCGTGAAGTGGACGGGTAGAGCAATGGGTATTAGTAAGAGAACAACATCTTTATATGCTATGCTACAACTGACCCGAGCAGAAAAACGCTACGCTGGTTCATGTGGTATCACAACGGAAAGACGCAGGTTCTAGATCATCACGAAAACCATGAGGCACATAGCGACAAAAGGGATAAACAAAACAAAAAATAATTTCATGTTTCCTTTCTCTTTGTTACCTCCGCGAAGAGTTTGAAACATGTATCTTAAAGAGGCAGGTCACACAGACTTTGACTTCCACTTGGCATGATTGACCCAATAAGTAACAACTGGTCTGAAAGAACATCAATAGCGATAGGTTCCAAAAAAATCCAGCCTCCACTGAAGAAAGCTATTAGAATACCATGGGCACTCAAGAACTAAGAAACTGTGGCGGAAGGCGCCGGTTTGTGGGAGTGTCCATCCTGGGGGTTTGTTTGGGAAGGAACGATGTCGAGAGTGGGTCTATGATCTACCTCTAGGTACCTTGGTACTGAACAGGATAAAACAGTAACCGTAGATACACTAGGAAGTATTAAGACGCAAAGAAACAATTCCTGCTTTTACTTAATTCTATTTTATCATTGTATATATGTCGGCTACCAGCAACAACATCATTGCAGTTAAAGGAGGTAGAGACAAGAAACGAAGGCCTCGCGAGAGCGACAAGAATGACTGTTCAGGAACAAGTGTAATGAACGCTGTCCCCCAAAAGAATAGGCATATAAAAAAAGAAGAAGAAAAAATGTAATAAGACAATAGTCGGGCAAGCGGCGTCCCCAGGGTGGGGGGGGGGCTATCAACAGCCCTACCGAAGCCGGGCACCCCCTTTTCATATCGGATTTGTCGTAGAAGAGTTGCCGCCGTCGGGAATCGAACCCGACGCGGGTCGTGGCTTGGCCGGTAAGTCTGATAAGTTAAGCCGCTACCATGCGTCCCATTGGGAGGTGGTGAAAGATCGGGTGAAAGACCTAGTATATAAACCCCAGTCCAGTGCGGGTGTTAGGTCACTGCTGGGCAATGGGGCAGAGGTGTAAGTTTGAGAGGGAAGGAGCGGGCTGGCTTGCTAACGTAGCAACTAGTTGGCTGGCTCATGGTTGTAAGTATGTATACCATTGCTTGAGCGTGAAGGCTGTGAAATCTCTGGGAGGACATTTCTGCTTTGTACCTTTGTTCTATGACGTTGTTGATAATGTTGCCAGAGAGGGAGATGGAAACGGTAGATTACTTCAATAATGATATCAAGACATACGAATGGCAAGATCCAAGACTGAAATAATGGAGCGCAAACATTATCAATACAATTCTATGGAGTACATATGTAGCAAAGTGGAAGCCTTGAAAAGCAAAAGTCATACCAGACAATTTCGTTCCTTCCTTCTGCCTACCGGCGCCTGCCCTCAGGTCCCTTCCCGAACGCTATTCCGTCATGCAAAATGTAGACCATGCAGACATAAGAGAAGTTTTGGGGTATAATATAACCTCCTGAACAAAATGAAAACAGGTAAACGCTTTAGTGGCAGACGACCTTCCTTGCTCAAAATGCAGAACCCAAATAACCTTTTGAAACCTCCAAGAAGCATTCAAACCAACAGAAAGTCGGACAGAACCACCGCTCCCGGTCATCGCAACTAGGCCCTCACATACCGGGCTTCAGCAAAACCTGGTGGCCTCTTAAAATGTTCCCGACCACGGCTGCGGCCTCCCCCCCCCCTCTACCACCACCTAAAGATCCATCAGAGATATCAGAATCCAAGCCCAAATCCGCCGCATCACCAATCTCCACCCTCTCACTCTTCCTGTACCTAGCCAACACCTCCTTGGGCAGCTGGCTACCCGCTGCCCCGGGGGTGGTTATCCCAGGAGTAGAAAGCGCAGAGCAAGGACTGTTGATCAGAAACTCCGCAGGCGGCGGTACCACCAGCGTGGGCGTATTCTGCTTCGTCTCCGCCACCCTACCCACGTCGTTCGTCGTCAGATTCGTCATCTTCGCTGCTTCCCCGACCCCAGCCCCGACCCCCACCTCCAGGACTCCCGGCCTTCGCACCTTGAACGTTCCCCCACGCGTGATGGTGATTTGATTAGCTTTCACGGAGCGCGAGCGTTGGAGGGAGCCGGCGCTGACGGAGGCGGAGCGGGCGAGGGGGATGGGAGGAGGTCGGCTTCCTGATCGTGATTGGGTGGGAGGTTGAGAGGGAGATCGTTGTTGTAGTGGGGATGATGTGGGCGATGCAGAGGATTCAACTCGTTCCTGTCGGGCGCCGGCGCGGCGGGCGATGCTGATGGTCCGAGCGACGGAGATCTCGACGGCGGCTTTGATGATGGGATCTGCTTCTTCGGCTTCTTCCTCGGCGGCGGCGGCGAGGTCGACGGACCGGGAGAGGGTGTGGCCTTTGTGGGTGAGGAAGGCGGGAGAACAGTCTGCGGGCAGGGTCGAGCTTTCGGGGCTGAGGATCGGAGACACAGTTGTTTCGGGCATAGACGGCAGCGGCGTAGATGGGGGTGAGCGTGATGGCAGGACTGGAACCACTAGTCGCGGTTCGGGCGGCTGATAGACGGTTGGTTTGAGGAGGAACGGGCTGACAATTTCTGGCTCGTCCGCCTGTCGACTGCTCGAGATGTCTAGGAATTGTTCTGGTGGGCTCATAGGGGTATCAAGGATGATGAACGATTTTTCGGGTGCAAAATGGGAGTCTTTCCGTGGGGGGAAAGGCTGTTCCGGTTTGGGCTGATGCTGTTGCGGTTCTCCCCAAGCCTCCGGTCTTCTGGGGCTGACAGAGAGGACTTCATCACCAGGAAGATACTCTGGTTGTTCTTCCTGCTGTGGTTGAGACTCGTGATAACTTTGAGGTTGTTGTTGCTGCTGCTGCTCTTCCAACATCATCTGCATGTGGTCGGCACGGTTCCGCTCCTCCATCGTCCGCGGTGAAATTATCCTGACTCGTTTTTTCTCCTTCCGAAGGGCAGCAGCTTCTAACGGTTGCATGTATTCAGAAAAGCTTTCCACCATTGGTGACAGGATTACGGCCGGTGACGAGTTTGAACGTGATCGAGGAGTTGGCGGAACATCGAGTTGTTGACGGTCCAGTGTTGGCGGGAAAATCGAAAAGACCGGTGATTGTGTTGGCTGGGGCGAGCTTGCTCTACGGAGCTGTTTCACCTCCTCTTCACATTGGACCACGACCCTGTCATTGACCGACTTTAACTTCTCAAGCGTAGCCTGACGCCTCTCCAGAAGTGTCATTTTGCTGTTTCTTCTTTGTTGCTGCGGGTTCAAGACTCCACTGAACATGACGCTGTATCGTTCCATTTTGATGCTCGGAATCTCCACGTCGAGCAGTGAGGGCGCACTAGAGTCAGCTAACGAGCTGGGCGTTACACTCCGTGACTGATCATTCCATGAACTTGCTGGCGGCATCGGCCGCGGTGGGGGTGGTGGTTGTTCCCATTGTCTTGGCTGGACGGGCGCAGTCGTTGTTGGGAGATCTGTATTTGACCTGACGAGTATTGGGACATGCTTTGTTCCTTTCCTCCCGCCGATGGTGTTACTCCTTGATGGGACGGCACTGCCAGCAGCCTCCCGCCCACCACCTGTTTTAGACAGAGAAACTGCGGAACTGTTGGCAGAGATAAGGTCGGCGGCCTTTGCCGAATCTGACTGCTTTCCCCTTCCAAACAAGGCCCCAAATATCCTTTGTCTTGTTGTCTTTCGTCTCTGAAGAGGGGCCGCTGGAGGCGCTGCCTGAGGTACCATCTGCGGTGCTGCTGCTGGCGGTGGCGGCGGTGGTGAAGGAGTCCTCCGAGGTGGTGTGACGCTTTGTGGTTGCCATGAGCTAGGCTGAATTTCTGAGAACTGCGAAGGGCTTCCCAGAGCCATTCCGATCGGAACCTCCATCGAGGTCATGAAGGACTCGTGACCCGCCATAGATTGAGTGGCCGGAGCCAAAAAAGAAGTCATGCTGGATGTTGCTGCTTGATCGGGACTCGCCTCTGGCGTCGGCAGGTTTCCACTTCTCGTTCCCATCATGTATGGGTGCATTCCTTGAGTTGGTCTTGCAGTACCCATCCGTCCACCCATAGGGAGCAACATGTCGTCCTTTGACCGGCGTTGCTCATGTAGTGACCTCGAACTTGCTGACCTAAAGGATGCAGGCCCAGCAGAAGTGCTTGGTCGATGAGGCATGATAGCTATGGCAGCGGCGACAGCTTCGGGGGTGAGAACCTGGCGAGGCAGCGGACGGGACAGACGACGGACGAGATAGGGTTTCGGTTTCCATCTGCCAGGGAAAGAGAAGTGGCAGGCATGTCGGTTTTGAGTAGGACGGCCACGTCCAGTTGCGTCGCGTAGGGCAGGACCTGACACAAGACCTTGTCCTGGGATGAGGGAGACCAATGGGTCACGGCCGTGCACAGTACCCTCGTTGTCGACTCCTGGATGGAGCCCACGATGTCGGCCAATGCTGCCAGGACCCTGGGGGAGGTCGATCGGTCTGGAACGCTTAGCCTCTTTGATCATGGCGCCTGTTGTCGTGCCTTTGGCAGTGGGCTCCAGGCCGCTAATATCTCTGGGTGCCCTGGCTCAACCACGGATATCCACCGATGGTACCTGAATAGACCGGGAAGGACCCTGAAATGCTTTGTTTCGAAATAACGTCTTGGAATTGTAGCTAGCAATCACCGAAGGGGAAATAGCGGAGTGAATTGAGGAGGAGGAACTACACCTCTTCGGCATTTGAGCAAATGAAGGAGGCTGTCGATCCAAAGGGAGAAAAATGAAGAGGAGCCATCTCGGCCACAATATCAAGGATGGGCGAATAACAAAGCAGAGGCGCGCTTGAACAAGGCCATATTGGTTAGGATGGTGAAGTTATAAGGGAGACAATGACTTACAGCCTCGGATGGCTCCTTTTTTGTTGGCGAGCCAAACACCAACCCACCAGTCATCTCAAGGATATTTGAAAGCTTGTTGGCAGGATTTGATAAAGTAGTGTTCTGGTCGGCCATTGTCCAGGCAGGATGGTTAAGGCTCTTGATGCTTTCCATGGTGAAGTCGATCACCGCCAGGGATCTGGTTCAACATTGTCCAAATCATGAAGAACCCTCGAAGAAATCCGGGGTGGATGATGGAGGAGAGACAAACTGACGAGCATGTGGAGAGATGTCGAGGCTTCCCTTGTTGTTCGATATAGGGAAAATCTGGAACAATAGAACCGGATGACGAGGGGGCTACAGGGGGTGCAACAGGCACACTTCCCGGGAGATCCTAGCATGGTCTCGTTCGGCTGGTTCCTGGCTTGGGCGTGTCACATGTTGATGGCTCCCGCTGTACCATACTCCAATAGCGGTTTGGACTCGGGAACAGGAGAGATGGAAGTCGCTATCACAAAGGATGTGTAAGGGCTAGTTCCATTATTAGCCTGTTCTGTGTCTGGAGTCAGCGGACAAAGAGGGAGGCGTCGCTCGATCGGTGAAAGAGACCCTGGCATCAAAACAACAACAATGCTACGACCTGTCGTCGGGCTGGCCGTGCTATGTATTGGCTTGACGCCGCCGTGGGTGTCGAGGCCATGAACCGTATTGAATGCGTGACCTGTATATCGTGCAGATTATGGAGATGACGATGAGATCCCGTCCGCAGTCTTCGGTAATGACTGTCAAACACCATGGTAGGCGGTACCACCTATGAACGTCTTCAATGCTGTCGTGTGCCTGCAAGGTATTTTCTCCACGAACCAGACGTGCTAGACTGCCAAACAGGGCAATGATTCCCATGTTCACTGGCGCTCGTGCCAAGACAGCGGTTTCATAATTGTTAAAAGGGGTCGGTTACGGAATCCGAAAAAGTCGACGCTACGTCTCAGAAGATGCGATCTTCAGTCGGCAACGGCCTGGCTGGAGTCCTGGACATCAGACGCCCTTGAGTCACGATTCGTGCGATCTGCAGGCCGGTAACCCGAGTCAGATGGCAACACCGCCGGTTCATCACGAGCCGACATGGTTAGATTCGAGGTTGGCGTTGGTAATGGTTGCGTAAGGAGATCCTCCTCATCAAGGTCCCAAATTTAGCAGTCCGTGCCTGTCGATGGCACCTTGCTCCTGTCGTCGTCTCTTTGTTGTAGTTGTCAGGTTGGATGAAATAAGGTAGAGCTCGTCGAGAAGAGACTTGAATGGGAACTTTGATTCGCCATGCACTAACTGGCACCACCCACGAGGCAAGCCGAACGCTAGAGCATGCGTCTGCAGTCAAAGAGCTCCGCTTGTTTGGCCCTTCTGGCGTCATATGCAAACTGTCTTGTGCTGTCCAACCCCATCATCTTCACTGATGCGTGCGCCATGCAGACAACGGCGTGCAGCCTTTGCTGCTGCCTTGTTGAGGGAGGTGCGTGAGATGAAGGAGGGGCACTGGAGCAATCAACTCGACATGGTGTTGTGTCAGGGAGGATGGACGTCCGTCAAAATACCTTCATGTTGTTTGGTGCCAATTCTGTGATCTTGAGACTGTGACAGCAGACCCTTGGGTTGGCCGTCTCGGCGGTCAATGAGGCGGAATTGATGGGTCGTGGAATCCCATGGCTTTGCAAAAGAACGGTGAAGAATCCCAAGTGGAAGTCCGATGAAGAGGAAGCTGCCACCTGTTGAAGAGGGGTCCACCGCTGACCACTTCGGTTGCTCCCGTCGATCCAGCTTGGAAATGGCGCTGGGAGTCGGATACTTGGTTGGGAAAGTTGTCTGGTAACTGTCAAAGCCTAGACTATATACGGAAGAGAGTTAGAGAGATACCTCATTCTCACATGCCGAGCCCCCCGCACTTCGTCTCAAGAGGTCATCGCCCAACTTCCATCTGCGGGGCATCTCACTATACGTAGTAGGTACGTACTTACCTAGTGACGAGGAGGGGCCTGCCTGATGAGGGGGTTCCTCTCGAGCTTCTCATCAACGACGGGAATCCACAACCACCAGACACCGTCATTCGGCCCCGTTTACCAGCTGGCCTTCGCTGGCTCGCCGGTTTTAGCCCACTAGGAAGACCAGTGAGTCCCGTCCTTCCCCTCCACTAGGTGTCATGTCACCGCTTCCCTTTCCCCTTTTCGCATCCAATCCATATCTAGTTGCCGCTCCGCTATCTTCCGCCGCCGCCTAGAGGTAACCCCCCAAGACCACCGACCCCCTCTCCCCCCTTTGCCAACCGGACCGCGTTTGTTTGGGTTTCCCTTTTTTTAACTTTGCCCGAAAGCCAGCTTCTTCCTCGCCGACGTCGTCTCCGTCGAAACACTCCTCCCTTCAAACCAATCTACCAAATCCCTTCCACCATATCAACACCACAACACATTCCGACAAAATGTCCTGGCAAGGTCAGTGCCTGTTTCCGCTTCCTTACCCTCCCCCTCTCCCCGTCCTCGTTGGGAGCTGTTTCACACCCAACCCCACCACCTCGACGGAAGCTGGGAGAATAAGCAAGCTAACCTCTTCAACGTCCTCGAACAGCATATGTTGACACGAGGTACGAGATATCATTGCAAACCACCCATACTCCTCTTGGATAGACGAATCGCGCCGCCATCGAACTGCCAGCCATGCGCTTGATTGCTTGCGCCTGATACTGGCTGGCTGTTGGGCCCTGAGAACGCGGAGAACTACCCACCATCTACCTACGCATGGAACCGGGAACATGACGAGCTAAGACATAACTTCTTACATATAGCCTTGTTGGCACTGGCCACCTCGACAAGGGCGCCATCATCAGCGCCGCTGGTGACAGCACCTGGGCTGCGACTCCCGGCTTCACGGTACGCCTTACCAACTCCCTTCCCGATATCTCTATCCGCGCCTTTTGCCTGCCTGCCTATCTCTCTGTCTCTGTTTCTCGCGCAACCAGTTGGTTGGACCGATGTCCGGTCCGAGGAATATTGAATGCGCCGGGGAAGGGAAGCAGAAAGTGTCGGCAGGGAGACAGAAACAGAGAGACAGCTTGCTAGCTAGGATGGGAAAAGAAAGCCCCGGGGTGTACATCCGGCCCCACGGTCCCAGGACAAAGAAAGCTGACATGGAATATTACGTATCTTGCAGCTGAGCCCCGAGGAGATGAAGTTCATCGCCGCCGTCGTCGCCGAGAACGGCAAGGGCCCTAACGTCGACAAGGTGTTCGCCGAGGGTTTCCACGTTGGCGGTCAGCGCTACGTTGCCTTCAACATCGAGGGTCGTCACGTCTACGGTCGTCAGGTGCGTCTTTGCGTCCTCATGAACCCGCGTCGCCCTAGAAGTCTCACATATTCCATGTTTACTGATGCTTTTTTCTTTCCATCAAAATAGGGCAAGACTGGTGTTATCATCGTCAAGACGACACAGGCCATCCTCGTCGCCCACTACGGCGAGAACCACACTGCCGGCAACTCGACACAGGCCGTTGAGGCGCTCGCCGATTACCTCATCAAGTCCGGATACTAAGTTTTGTCGGAGTTGGTGGTATGGGATGGGCAAGAGATGATTGGATGTCGTGAGAATCACAGGAAGTGAGTGTGGGAAATGGAAAGGAGGAGGACGGAGGACGGAAGGAAAGAAACCAAAAGACGGACTTTCCTGTGAAAGGGTATGGGGGGCTGGTGTAACTGGATGGATGATATCCTTTAAATAGGCATAGGCCCTTGGGAATGTTTTTTTTTTCTTTTTTTTTTTTTTTTTTGGAACTGACAACACATTTTCGGCAAAGTTTGGCTT
Organism: Pseudoneurospora amorphoporcata; assembly: GCA_033297205.1. Classification (NCBI taxonomy): domain Eukaryota; kingdom Fungi; phylum Ascomycota; class Sordariomycetes; order Sordariales; family Sordariaceae; genus Pseudoneurospora; species Pseudoneurospora amorphoporcata. The sequence goes on along the minus strand of MU859152.1, from coordinate 16,698 downwards.
TTTCTCTACAAAGCTGAGGCCTTTCCGCTTGTAAGACGCTTGACGCAATGCTTCCTCAGACTAGACGGACTATCCTGTGGCAGGGGGTCTGTTAGAACTTCATGGCGGCTCCTCGCCCACATCAGCGTTTGTTGGTGTCAAAAAATACCAATGATTTTATAGACCATTCAAAGCCCCCCAACCGTTTATATAGTAGTACCTGATTATATCCCCATAATCATACATGAAAAGAAAGCAAATTAGGTACTTCTCTCTTCGTATTACAGCTTGAGTATGCCAAAGTTCGTTCCAACGCCCATGACTGCCGTGTCTATTATATCCTTCGTGCACCGTAGAGCGTCCTTTTGCCTTTTGTTTTCCAACCGTCGTCTCTTCGTTCATGTTGCCCGTTCATCTCGTTTTCTGCTTCTGCTCCCCTTTCAGCTTGCGAGCGCCGAGCCAGTCTGCGCTCAAACATCCAACCAAACGGCGATCCGTCTGTCACAACCACCAGATCATTCAGCATCTCCTTGTGCGTTCGGCTCATCGTTTTCGGTGCATCATGCCATGTCACAGGGCCCCGGCCTTCAACACCCTCCCCTCAAACAGGCAAATCCGCATTCTGCCTCGCCACAACACCACTTCTATCCACCGCCACACCGATGTAGGGTCCAACAACGGGAATGTTGCGCGCAAAACCCGCTATCGTTCCCAGGAAGTCACCGAAAAGGATCATGATGCCGTAAAGCTCCACGCAGAACCCGATCAAAGGCCAGCGCATCAGGATCAACAGAAGTCCAAGGAAAAAGGCAGCCGTGCCTTTGGCCTTTTGCTTGCGCGCGAAGAAGGTGATGGTTTTGGCGGGGCCGATTATTATGGTTAGGCCGATTAGGAAGAGGATCTGTGGTGGAAGAAGGGGGGTGTTAGTATGGATCGGGAAGAATTGGGGGGGGGGGGGGGAGCAAGGGAGGATGGATGGAACGTACGTTGCCCATGGCAAGCATAGCCCGGTCAAAGAAGAGGAGGACACCGCCGATGAGGAAGAAGCCGCCTGATGGTTGTCGTCCCGTCAGTCATTGTCAATTTGGTCCCATTCTGGTCAAGAAACATGTGTAGGTTCGATCCGATCTTGCGCGCAAAGAACTCGCTATCGTGGCCGGCGGCGCTATGCGTGAAGAGTCCGCCTCTCGTTTAAGTTCGGTCGTAGGTAGGTCTGAAAAGGAGCTATGTAGAACTTCGGGAAGGGAATTCGCGGAGGTTCGGGGAGTAGGAATGGTGAAGCATACCGCCAGAGCAAAAGGCGACTCCAATTTCTGGGAAGAGCAAAGAGGTTAGTAAATTGTAGACGTATAACACGTCATTAATCCAGAGCTATGTTGGCAATCTACTTACTTTGGGAGTCGGACAACCACATTGTAGGCATCGTGACGATGTTGACTTTGAGAGCTTGAGCTTTCGAGGCGGAAGTTAAGACAGCTAGCTAACTTGAATAGCTAACTTAAAAAAAGACGAAAAAGAACTGAATAAGCGCGACACTATGCGCTGATGAATTAATAATGTAAATGTACGTAGTAAAGGAGCATAAAGACGCTGGCTCGTGGAAGTTACTGACCAGATGTTGTAAGTGTAAAGGTGATCGAAAACGGTCTCGTTGCTGTGCTACTTAGGATGCGATCAAGGGGCTTGCAGCGCCGCGCCAGGGACGCGGCCGGCACTCGGGGGCCTGCCGACGGTCAGGCACGATCCACTTTTGGCCTAGCTTTCTGCAACGGTGATTGGATCTGAGGAGACTCGGAGGATCGGAGGGGCTAAACGAAGAGCAAAAGCACTGCATCTTTTCTCGAAGTCGGGAAAATTTCCTTTTGTTCCTTTTTCTCACGTTCTCAGTTGTCCCGCAGAGATGAAGCTGCGTTTCAGAACAGCAAACATGGCGGATTTGTTACCAAACCACGCCTCAATTCCGGATCATATGCTTTTAGCATGGAAAGGTTCCAATGACCAAGATGTTCAACTGCAAACACGATTATGTTATTATTACCCTTGACGTCTTGGTCAACCACGGTAGGTACCATATTATCATTTCCTTCCGTTATACCTGTTGCCACGACGGCTCTAGCTTTTTGCTAGAGCAATCTGAGTTCGATTTCTCTCCGTTCGTTCTCGGTGGTCTGTCGGTTAGCCTTCGCGGCTTTTGGGCAAAGAGCAAATGATCCCGATTAAGCCGGAGTGTCGATTGTATCTTGCTGTTGAAAGACAGCGAGTACGTAGTTGGGACTTGACTTTGTGGGTCGCACATACTTATGCGATTAGGTTGTAGATCCTTTGTTTTGAAAAGTAATAACAACACATTAACAATGCTCCCTCCCTTGGTCTGTTCACAAGGAAAACGCCGTGCAATTCTGTCCTTCCTGTTCCTCAACGCCTTGGAAAACAAATGCTCTCCCGAGTCCTGCCAACGCCTCCTTGTAATATCCCGTCCAACATCGTAGATTCAATGTCCCTCCAACCCGAACGCGGCGCATACAAGATGTGTACGCAATAGCAACAGGCGCCAAATGACGAGGCAGCCGGCCTAGGTCCAGAAATTAGCTCCCTCTACTGCTCACTATTTGAGCACGGTATGAGCACCTCTGGCCTCCAAGAACTGCTCTCCCACTCCCTGCGGTAGACTCCGAATCATAGCAAACACCTCCGCGTTATGATATCGCAGCCTGGTCTTGGGATCAATGTACGGTGCCGACAGCCCAGTAATGTCACAGTAGCGCTTCATGGGCGCCATGCTCGGTGCGCTTTCGATGTTGGTATACGTCGCAATCGGTGCCGAGGAAAAACTCGCGGCCACCAGCCCGTTCGATCCCTTGGCTGGCACATTGAGGCTCTTTTCTAGCACCAGCTTCGACAAACTCCTAGATGCCTGGGCCAGGTTGGCTGTTGTGCCATTCGCGTTCGCGCCGTTAGCCGAGGGTACGGCCGGTGTCGAGGTTCCGCTAGTGGAAAGACCGTCGTCGCCAACTGGGGCGGGCGTGGCGGTGCCGCTGGCGTCTGCCGGCGTAGCGAGAACGGAATTCGCTTCTTTTCGTTGCGCGTCGCCGAGGATGGTCTTGATGTTCTTATTGCGGCGCTGGTTTGGTCGCCAATGCGGGTTGCGGTACGACTTGGGGATGGAATGGATGTCGAGCTGCTCGATGAGCTTGAGATGCGCGGCTGCCGCAGCTTGGGCTTCTGGGGTTTGGTTCGACATTGTGGATTGTTCTGTAAGTGCTTTGGATATCGAAGAGGTTCTTTCACTCTATCAACAGTCAAATGGGAAGAGTGAAGGAAGAGAGAGTTTCAAGTAGAGGTGGTCGAGCCGTTACACATGTAGCGAGGCGTGGGGGTACCGATGAGGTATGCCTGCCGGAGGCTGTTGTAGTAAATGCAGGGCCCGCGGTCTGGAGTTCTGCCGCGTCATACCGCCCCACTTTTCAGACCGGTCGCTCCTTTCCATCGCGTTTACGGCAGCGAATGCCCCGCCAGTTAGTCGTGTTTAGTGGACTCATGGCACATGTCAGTGCCTGTAACATCAAGAACCCTTTTGGACACTCGAGTCCCTCTTCCGTTGACACCATTAACGCCATCACTTTTGCTTCAAAGTGGAAGTAAGTCTTGCATTACAAGATGGTTCGTAGAACTCCATTGCTGTTCCTTCGTCAGGGAATATGACTCACAACTTATTTAGGAGAGCCCTCATGAGCATCAGCAGAACTTGCTGCTGTCACGCATCATCACCAACGTGGTAAGCTCTCACAGTTGTCGACATGATTGTAATGTACGACCCAAACAAGGGCTAACGGAACTGCTACTGATGCTCATGTCAAAATCCGTTAGGAGAAACTCAATGAGGCCATTGTCGTGATGAACAAGGCTTTGCAGGTAATTTTGGCCCAGAACAGTTCTTGGCTAGTTATGGTTACTGAGTCGTTTTTTTTTTAGGAAATCAACATTCAAAACATGAACATTGAGCTGGTTGCGCAGATGTTCAAGAACTACCAATCTAACGTGCTATTTCATCTTGAGGGTAAGATTAACACAGTGCTTTCCTAGGATTATTGTATCTTAACGATGATGCTAACTCGGTGAGCTTTAGCTACTGACAACTTGAAAGAGCCGTCTTGATAGAGGTAATACAACTTTTGTTGTGGTGATGATAGAAGCCCTTCTAAAACATGTCAAGAGTTCAACAGATCCAAAAGAGACATCGATATGGAATTCAACCACAGAACCAAACGTTCTCTTTTGAAATTTATACAAACATCATACTGAATACCAATAAGATTGTTTTTCAGACCTCTTCATTTTGGCCACAACCTTCATTCTCTGTACGATACGGTGATCAGTCGTGAAAGTTTCTAGCAACCTCAATGAAGGCCCACCCCTTGCATCATTGCATCCTCGCTGTAGCTTAAAAGGTGGGACGCGCTAAGCCGCGCGCCACTATCAGAACGTCAATGGGACAACCAACCGCGACGGAACACTTTGTGGCAGGCAAGCAGCTCAGGCCGGACGGATCATTGCCAACGAACAATCTTGTCAAGGTTCTTGCTTTCACTTCCTCTCCATTCCTTTCCACCAAAGGTTGTAGACACTCCAACTGTTTCGTATCGATTCTTCGTCGGTCCCTATCGCCGTCTCGCCGGCTATCATTGTCAGATCCCGAGAGGATCAGAATGCGCTGAACCCGAACAATCGCACTCCTTCAGCGCTGAGCTCCCGGCAGCCACAATCGTCACGTCACCAGCCGGAGAGACTGACAGAATATCATCGCTCGAATATACCTGCCACTTGGACAACTATCGCGGCCCTAATATTCACCATGGCGCCCTCCGCAGTCGATGACACTGTCAGTAGGCGGGAAGCCTTGAAGAGCCTCCCCGATCCCGTGCTGTACCCAGTCAAGGAAGCCAAATTCGATAAGTTCATCGAGCCACAATCGGACGGATACGAGCGCGCCAAATCTCAGGGAGGAAATGCAGCTGTCGTCATAGATAACGGTAAGCTCAAATCTAAGGATTGTGGCCATTCGCCCATGCGCATTGTCCCCAGTCGAGTTTGATCGACGTAGGTTGCTAACCTGTGTCATCGCATTTAGGCTCGTGGGCTGTCCGAGCAGGATGGTCTTTCGAAAACGCCCCCCGACTAGCGGTTCCCCCGATCATGGCCAAGTATCGCGACAGAAAGTTGGGCAAGACTTTCTCTTTTGCCGGCCATGACTGCTACGCCGATACATCTGCGCGAGGACACATACGACACGCTTTTGAAGCTGGCACCTGCATTGTGAGCAATTGGGATGTCATGGAGCACGTACTGGACTACGTCTTCTTGAAGCTTGGGATGAATGGTGTCGATGGAGCGATTGATGTGCCGGTTGTCATGACAGAGGCTGTCGCAAACTTGCCCTACTCGAGGAAATGTTTGTCAACCCCCAGTTTTGTGCCATTATTGCTGCTAACCCATATGGCCCTCTTCTTTAGCCATGACCGAAATCATCTTCGAATGCTACGGTGCTCCCTCCCTCACCTACGGAATCGACTCTCTGTTCGCGTACCGACACAATCAAGGCAAGACCGGTATTGTCGTGTCTTCATCACACAGCGCCACCCATCTTATACCTGTTTACAATCAGAAGCCCTTGCTGGCCCAGGCTACGAGGCTAAACTGGGGCGGCTGGCATGCCGCGGAATATTTGCTGAAGCTTATCAAGCTGAAATACTATTACGGATTCCCCGGCAAACTCAACTCGTCACAAGCCGAGAACATGGTTCGGGATTTCTGTTACGTCTCCAAAGATTACGACAGTGAACTAGCACACTATCTGGACTGGACTGGACTCGAGGACAGGGAACGGATCGTTCAGTATCCTTACACGGAGGAAGTCATCATCCAAAAGTCTGAGGAGGAGCTAGCCCGGATAGCGGAGAGGAAGAAGGAAAGCGGTCGAAGGTTACAAGAACAGGCCGCCAAGATGCGCCTGGAAAGACTGATGAAGAAGGAGCAAGAGCTCGAGTATTACAAGGACGTGCAGCGCAGGATATCAGAACAGACGACCAAGAAGGAGATCAAGCGCATCCTTGATGATGCCGAGGTGAAGGATGAAGCTGCTTTGGACCGGATGGTCAAGGAGCTGGAAAAGTCTATCAAGAAGGCGCGGACCAAGGATCTTGGAGGTGAACAGGAGGAAGAGCAAGAGGCCCCCGACTTCAGCCTGCTTGATGTCCCTGATGACCAATTGGATGAGGCGGGACTCAAGCAAAAGAGACAACAGCGTCTGATGAAGTCGAACCACGACGCTCGAGCACGTGCCAAGGCAGAGAAGGAGGCAGAGAAGGCCAGGATAGCGGAGGAAGCCAGGCTGGATGAGGAGAGGCGGACCAACGATCTGGAAGGATGGCTTGAGGAGAAGCGCCAGCTTCGTCTTGCCAAACTCGCTCAAATCAAAGAGCGCGATCGCCTCAAGGCTGATCTCGGTAACCGCAAGTCACTGGCTAACCAAATACGCATGAAGAATCTGGCAAATCTTGCTTCAGACACGCCCGCGGCCACCGGTCGCAAGCGGCGTCGTGGTGGTGACGACGACGACTTCGGTGCCGATGACGCCGACTGGGGTGTCTACCGCAGTGTGGCCATCGGCGCGAATAAGGGCGACAGCGATGACGAGGAGGAAGCCGAAGAGGACCTCGAAGCGTCGGTCCGCGCGCTGGAGCAAGACTTGCTCGAGTACGACAAGGAGTTTACTTACGAGCACACACTCGAAGCCCAGAATGACTGGACAAAGTCCCTCCTGCATGCCTTTCGCTACGGGCCGAGGCCGTTTGATGCGGCAGCACCAGCAGAAACGCATCGTCTGCATCTGAATGTCGAGCGCATCCGTGTACCCGAGGTGATCTTCCAGCCCAGTGCTATTGCCGGTGTTGATCAGGCCGGTATTATCGAGATAGCCGGTGATATCCTGAACCAGCGACTGGTGGGTATCCCAGGACTCGATCGGGATTCGTTCCTGAAGGATATCTTCTTGACCGGTGGAAACACCATGTTCCAAGGATTTGACGAGAGAATGCGCGCTAGTCTCGTGCCATTGCTCCCGGCTGGCACGCCACTTACTGTCCGCAGGGCGAAGGATCCTATCCTCGACGCCTGGAAGGGTGCTGCTGGTTGGGCGGGCAGCGACGATTGGCAAAGGGCTAAGGTCACTAGGGAGGAGTATCAGGAGAAGGGAGCTGAATATCTGAAGGTAAGTCCTCTTTCACTATATGGTGACTTTGTGCGTGTAACGTTCAGCGTACTAACGGGTTTCTACAACAGGAGCACGACTTGGGCAACGCATTTAGCTAGAGTAAAAAGAGTCTACCAAGGAGTCTCCCGGAAAGCCACGTAGTAAACCCAAAAGGAAGAGATAACTACCATTAGCATAGTGGCTAGAAAGGAAATCATGGTTTAGAAGAGAATATCCAATCCAACTATCAACGAGATTTAGACTAAAGAAGCTCAGCTGGTTTCGCTATCGTGAGTTACCTAAAAATTCTACTTTGTGACAATCCTGAGTATCTGGGACACACGACTGGGCAACATGAAAAGTCGTAGATACCTTAGTCTTCAATGTGACATCCAACTCCATTGCTTAAATTTCATTTTTCTCTAGCCCTCTCCTCTGTAATGTCAGTTTTCCCTCCACAAATTTCTTCTCTAATACCTCCTAAACTGCTTCTCCCACTGCTCAAAGCCCCGAATCATCTCCGGCGTAATCTGCCTCATCATCCCCTTAGCCGCCAACTCCAGATCCTCCATCGTGATGCCCACCGGCGTATCTTCCTCAACCAGAGAATCCAGCTTAAGATACCGATCATACGCCCTCGTGCCCGCCACCGCGCAAATGCCCTTAATCTCCGCGCCCGAGAACCCATCCGTGATGGTCGCCAACCTTTCAATGTCCTCCTCGCCAATCAACATCTGCCTCTTCTCCGCCTCCTTCCTGAAAATCGCCGCCCTTGCCTCCTCATCTGGCGGACTAACATAAATAAGCTCATCAAAGCGACCTGGACGAAGCAATGCCGGATCAAGCGCCTGCGGCCTGTTGGTTGCAGCAAGCACCACCACGCCAGTTAAAGCCTCGAAGCCGTCCATCTCGTTGAGCAAAGTCGTCAGAACGTTCAAACCACTTGAACTTCCCCCCGAAGTCGACGAACCTCCGTGTCCAAACCCACTCCGCTGCCCCGCAATACTATCAATCTCATCAAAAAAGATCATACTAGGCGCCACCTCCCTCGCCCTCTGAAACAGTCTCCTCACCGCCCTCTCCGACTCTCCAACATACATATTCAGCAGCTCCGCGCCCTTCACCGCGAAGAAATTAAGTCCAGACTCGGTGGCCATCGCTTGTGCAGCCATGGTTTTGGAGCAACCCGGTGGTCCGTAAAGCAAAAATCCTTTGGGAGGGCGGGCGAAGAAGCGAGATAGCACGTGGGTTGGTTCGGTGGACATACGGACGGCCCGACGGAGAGATACCTTGACGGAGGCTTGCCCGCCTATGTCGGACCAGTGGATTGGGGGAGGCTTGAGGTTTACGTCGTGCATTGCTGAGGGACGGACGAGGCGGAGGGCTTCTTCGTAGTCGGCTGGGAGGAAGTACTCTGTAGTGGTGGTGGTGGTGGTGGCGTCGGCGTCGGAGAGTTGTAGGGAATTCATGAGAGATGCGACTTCTTCTGTTGCTGCGGGTTGATTATCATGGTTAACCGAATCCTTGGTTGATGGTGCTGTTGTTGTTTCCCTCTTTGTCCTGTTGATCCGCGTCCTTGCTATGAACTCGGCTTCGTCCACCAAACGTCGCAGGTCCTTGCCGTTGTAGGCATGCGTGCGTTCGCTGAGGCTGCGGAGCAGGGCGTCTTCCTCCTCGGGCGCCACCCGCAGGTTGAAAGAGGCGAGAATCTCTTTGCGGCCGTCAACGTCAGGAAGCGGTAGGTAGATCTCACCGGTGAGCCTGCCGGGATCTTTGAGATCCTCGGGGACGTCGGTTGTGTAGTCCAGGCAACTAACGACGACGGCCACCTTGGGAATCTCGCCTGTTTCCTGGGCATCTGCGCCCAAGGTATCCAACGCCTCACAGAGGGCCTGGATCACGGATGTGCGGTTGTTCCGCTCCTTGTCGATGAGCCTCTCGAGCTGGTCGATCAGGATGATACTGGGCTGCTCAAGCCTGGCTTTCTGGAACATGTCCTGGATCTCGGCCAGCTTGTCCTTGGGCTGGATGCGGTAGACTGTACCCCACCCAGTGGCTGCAATGGTGTTTAGAAGCATGCTCTTGCCCGTGCCGTGACCACCGTGGATGACGATACCGCGATACCTGGGCTTGCCCTTAAAGACCCAGGGATCGGTGAACTGAGACAGCAGGTCGTTGAGTTTCTCAATCTGGGTGTCCAGTCCACGAACACCCGTCACTTCCAGCTTCTCCTGGGGTACGCCGTCCACCTGGCCAGCGGGCGAAGGCGCCCCTATGCTGACTTTTGTCTTGCCATCCAAATAGCGCGCGTTGCCAGTTGGTCGGCCATTTACCGAAGCCACCACGAACGACCTCTGCGGACCCCTAGCGTAGAGGTTCTTGAAGGTCAAACCGGCGTGGACGTGCTCGATCATAGAAAGCCTTCCGGCAAGGAAGAACTCCCAGCCGGGTGTTTCGGACGGGCCGATAGGTCCGGCAGTCTCTGCATCTTTGCCAGCCCTCTCGGGAGGTATTTGTTCAAGGACGACCTCTTCGGCTTCGGGAAGCTTCCCTTCCTGGACTGTGACCTTGACCTGAACGCCAGTCTGGTAGCCGCAGACCTCTCTGAAGGCGTCATACAGCTGGATGCTGGCCTTGTCTATCCTCTCTGGCGATTTCCATAGGGTTGCCTCTCGTCGCAGGGCTTGGTCATCTGAAGAATTCTTGTCGATCTTCTCAATGGTAATGGCCCGTCCTCCGTCTTTGGAGCCCGTCAGCTCAAGCAGAGCTTCCTCGTTGACATAGACTCGCGATGGTTGTTTTCTTGCAAGGTCCTTTTCAGTGGTGCTGTTGGCCTGCAACTTGCGCACCTTGAACTCGAGAGATTTTGTCCCCATGGCACGTGTGTGTTGAGATCCGGATGAGAACAGTTCACTGTCTCTTCTTACTTTGGCCTCGGTGGGCCTTTGATGTCCCGACTAACAGACTTTATTGTGGGGTTTGTTGGGTGGGCCCGGTCTTTCGGAGGGCCCGTCGGCAAGGACTGCCCGGCTCGCTTGGTTCTTGACTCGCAGCGGAAGCAGAGTTAGACGGCCCGGGAACCGCTTTGGTCAGTGTCTCTTGTCCAAGTCGGACTTCATCGCGGCGGCTTCTTGTCTCCGAAGACCGGTATTAAGTGGGGCCGGACGTCACTGTGAAAGTTCCCGTACCTCTACCTGTACTTACCAAACTACATAGCGCTTGTTCTACGTACTGGGTACCCAACGTGCAAGGTGCCTGCATCCAGCTACCTATCAACAGGCTTAGGGTTATGGGTAGGTAGTCCAGGGCTCCGGGATAGGTACCTCTAGGGCTCGACCTGCCGGCGGCAAGACGCAATGTCGTCGCTGATTTCCAACGATTCCCAGGGCAACACTTTTTAACGTCTTATCCTTCCGTCTTCGATTTTTGCCGTCTCCCTTTTATGGTTTACGCTCGGCGTCAACAACCTTGATGCTGCCGAGAGGACTGCAGTTGTCGCAGCCCTTCAACCGGTCATGCGTGAGACTGCCAACTGCCCGATCCGCGACCACCCCCTCCATCGCCTTCTCCACGTCTGCGATCCGATGCAGAGGCAAAAGGGTCGAGGACAATATTGCTCCGGCCATCAAGACTGGAAACACCGACCTCGCGTATAGGCTTTCTCAAATTACCAAGGGTGGACGCGCCCACAGAAAGACCTCCGATGAGAAGAGCCAGCGAAAGTCGCGTCCGCTAGCACGATTTGTTGATTCCGAACGTCCGCTAGTACGAATTGTTCACTCCGATCGTCCGATGATACGAAGAGTTACCTTCGACTCAGAAAGGAATCATAAGGTGGTAGACCGGGAAAGAAGCGCGGACGGGCAAAAAGAAGAGTCAGAGCAACAAGCAGGCCCATTTTTGCGATCTCGTCCCCCGAAGAGAGAATTATCTGAGCAACAAGCCGGCCCATTTTTGCGATCTCCTCCCCCAAGAAAAGAAGAGTCCGAGCAACAACCCCGTCCGATCGTCCGAACAGCTCGATCCCCACCAGAAAGTATCAACGTGTTGGAAGAAGTACCTGAGCTACAGGTCCCTCCGGGAACCGTACGAATTACTCGCCACCTAGCCAAACACCCCATTGAGAAAACACGAGTACGACGAGTTGTTGCCGGCTTGGGAAAACAAGAACAACGTCACCTACAGGCACGTCCAGCAGCAGGTTCTGTTAATGGGCGAAAAGAAACCTTCCTTGCAGGGAGGCCTGCAGATTCTCCGTCAGGCCCTGCGTCAGCTAAACAGCCAGCATGGGCTACTTCTCCGTCGGAAAACCCCAAGCGGAAAAGGAAGAGCGCCGAAGCCTCCGAAGCCAACAAGGATGCAGAGACCGGCTCGGACGAGGCGTTTCCTTCGGCAGGCGAGCTCCAAGCATGGTTCAAGGAATTCACATCCGAGCGATCCATTTCCGAAGCCACCACCGCCCAGTCAGCACCACTAAAGCCCTCCAAAATGCGCGTCAAGAAAACATATGAACCTGACAAGGTGGAGAGCGAGGAGGAGTTGAGAAGACTCGAGGAAACGGGCTTTTCAGGGTCTATAAAGATGGAACCCCGCCATGGGACTGTTTTTCGTCAACCTAGGGAAGAGCTGGACACTCTGGTATCTTCAATCGATGTGACTGAAAAGCGCGCAGTCGAGCAGAGCAACGACGACGGCGGTCCAGCAATCATTGTCCTCAACTGTGTCTCCCGGTCCCTTCTAGAATCCGACTTCCGTCACATTGCCGGTCATGGCCAGCACGTGGACGGGTGGACTTATGGCCTTGTCAAAGGTACGTTCGCAAGACTCCTGTTATTTACAGCAGAATCTTGGGTCTCTTGGCGCCATCTTCGATTTCTCAGTACTGACATTGAATCCTCTATCTGACCAGTTGTCCAATCCAGATCCCGAACCACACACGAACCACAAGGCTGCTATTTCCTCTTCTTTGACAACGAGTCCAATGCCCGAGCATACATAGACGTTTTGGAACGCTTGCATAACAAGTCGCGTCAGGCTTTGCCAAAGGAATGGCGACAAAAGACCGCGGACACACCAACACCGGCTCAACCTGCTGTGAAGTCAGAAGGCTCAGAAGCCGTGGAAGAAACTGCCGGCGAGCTTCCGGACGTGGATGAACAGCAGGAGGGTGGCCTCGGCAGTCCGGGTTGGAAGTGGCGGGACGACGGCCTGGACGCTGCTCGCTACACGTTATTGCCTCCTACAGCGCCCCTCCATTACCAAATCTTTACCAGAGACAACATCCTCGAATTCGAGAACATCCGGGAGGCAAGCAAGGGCCTGCGGCCTCAGCAGCTTCTCTCACGACCAAAACCTAAGCGTAGCGGAATAGCCTCCTTTGTAGCCGCGCCTCCCAAGGACCTCATCAACTACGCCCAAGACCCGCAGATAGAGCACAGCAGAAGCAGCGTGCTAGTATACCTCGTCGGCACCAAAATGACCGTCCGTGGCTTGCGCACCGCCATCGAAATCGACGCCGAGGCGCGCAACTACCCGTGGCAGTTGCTCCAGGAGGAGGATGTACCAGCGGCGATGACGACGAAAAGAACGACCAAGACAGAGCAGGAGAAGGACGAAAAGGATCCAGCAATCAAGCCCATCTTGTCTACGCTGTCCACCATCAAGTTCAGCAAGTTCAACGAGCACAGGATCGAGCACGAGTTTGATGAGTTCTCGGGCGGGCAGATGGACGAAGGGGAGATGCACGGCTTTTCACGGTTCGTGGTCTCGTTTGCGGACGTGAGCGAGGCCAGGAGGTTTGTGAGGACGTGGCATAAGAGGGAGATGCTGGATCTGAGGACGGAGAGGATGATGCTTGTTAATGTCACTTCTCTTTGGTAGTCGGGGCGCATCATTTCTAGTTTGTATCATTGTACTAAACCTAGAGCCTAGAAGTGAGGAAGGATATTGTATATAATCTTTATTAGATGTATATTATCTCCTCGATCTTGGATATAGATCAAAAAAAGCCACGGCGTTTACATTAAGTGAGCAACACTGCTCTTTACTTTGGACATGGACACTCACTCTCTTTGAGTCTCGACGTGATATGTGTCACAACAGTAACGAAAGGGGTCGCTAAGATCACCTGCCTCCCCCGCGCCCATTCTAACCTGCGAGATTGTCCGGTTCACGTCGTACAAGTGATACAGTGCCATCTCTTCGCCATTGTTGTTGTCGTTGCCCTTGTCGTCGACGTGTTCTGCCTGCCTGCCTGCCCTTTAGATTACATTTTGTTGCCTGCCCCGAACTGTGATTTGTCCTTGTCGTGGCACAGTGGCCAGGGTCGACCAACTGAAATCCATCTTCGGGTCTCATCCCTGTCGTTGTTATGTTCTGCTTTGCCTTGCCTGCCCTTTTACGGTTCAACTCGATCGTTCGGTGATTGAAGCGTGCTACAACTATAGTCTGAGAAGGTGGATGACTGTCACAGTCTGGGGTGTCACTTTAGGGGGTGATTGTCAGATTGCAGGGTGCAGATCACCCTGATGTAGAGGGTCCCAGAGAGGGTCCTAATCAACTGATTACAGGTCTTAGCATTTTTGGGATACCCGAGCACCCCCCTGACCTTCTAGAGCGGATTAACTAGCTAGCCAATTTCTAAACAATTCAATTAACTAAATTACACTAGTAAATTTAATAATTAATAGTCTAATACGCGTATTACCTATTAATATGATAATTAATATTATAAAACTAATTGTAAATTAGCAAATAATGATAATATCCTTTTTAAAGATCAATAATGAAACTAACAAAGAGAACGTCGCCTACCTTAAAAATAACAAGGACTAAATCCGCTAATAGCCTATCTTTTAGGCTAAATATAATATAAAAACCCTTAAGAAATAAATCTAAAGTACAATCGAAAAACCCCTCGAACTGAAATAACCTTATCTAAACTAGTACCCTATTACTAAAGTGTTAACGTGTGGCTAGTACTGTGCCTTGTAACTGCCCTGTACTACTCAGTAGTATAGTAGGCTGGTCACTAGGGAACTTAGTCTCCACAGAATGTGTTAGAACAACAGAGCTTAGCCATTACGTTCTCAGCCTCGCTACCGTTCTTGGCTTCGCCACTATATTCTTGGCTTCGCTAACTTATCCAGTATTCCTTCTAGATTGATTAGTCATTATGGAATGCATTGGAAACGTACAGATCTAGTTTCTTTCCTTTTATAGCAGAGTGTCCCTACTGACTTACAGCAAGCTTCTATGCTCTGGAAGCTTCCAGACACTCAGCATTTATGTATATAAAGACCTCTCCTCTCCGTTAGTTATTCACTCCTTAAGCAAGCAAGCAAGCAAGGACACTCAAGCAATACAATACGGTCTCTTCTTATAGTGCAGAGTTCACTATAATAAGTTGTTTTCCACAGTGCAGAGTTCACTGTAATCTTCTGTCTTGAGAGTAGAGTCCTCTCTAAAACTTCTTTTACAACACTTCTATTGTATCTGCAATCACGCTGCTTCCTTCAGCACTGCTGTCGTACCACCGCTTCCGCTCCGCTTAGCTATAAGTGTATAGTTTACTGTAGTATCCCTATACTAGTACTATTATTATAGGCTAGTTAGGGTATTGTAGCAAATATAAAGAGGTAAAGAACCGGATTAAAAAAGTTAAAACCAAGTTTAAATTCTTCGATAATTGTATTACTTTTTGAATTACTATTGATAATAATAAAGTAACTTAATAAATACCCATCGTATACAAAGAACGAAATGAAATTATCCTTAATACTTTTATTACCGAAGTGAATTTATTTAATAAAGAGTTCTTTAAATTAGAATTTACTTTCTACCCTAATACTAAGAAGGATTGGAAGGAATTTTTAGCTAATAATAGAACTGTATAGTTTTAAATAAATAAGAGAAACTCTATTTGTATAGATATAAAATTCTATTTGCACCGTACCCTACTTTTTCTTCCTATATATATCTTAACCCTACCGTCCCCTCCCCCGCTAGTACTAATCCCGCTCGTACTGCGACTGCTAAGCTCTCAAATTTTAGCTTATTATACGTTGTAACCCTTATATAGCTTAGATTTTATAATTTATTGTTATACTTAGCGATTTATATTGTCGTATCGTATTATCGCTTCTTCTATTACTATTACTATCACCACCCTTCCTATAATCAATCAAACTACCATCGCGCGTATTATAAGATATTACTAAGTAAATAAAGCGCTGGTATTTGCTAATAGTAAGAAATGATCTGTTATTTTTTCTATATGTTTCTCTAGCTAATCGTAACGTAGATAGCTAATACGACGACCTAGCTAACTGCTGCGTGCGACTGTAGCGCCGCGATTATTCCTGATAGTACTGTATTGCTCTAAGTACTATACTTATAGCTACAAATCTAGACCCTGATGAGTTAGAGTTATGTACAGGCAAATTTAACAAGTAGTTTAGCTTGCTATGCTCGTATATATTATACCTTTGCCTTATTACTCAGCCTAAATTATTGAAGTTAACTAAATAAGACTTTTACTTTTACTAGTAGTTTGTTAGAAGTCTTACTAACAAGGACAAATATCTTAAATATTATGACTTTGACCGTGTAGAGAGCCTTTGTAGCCGCCCTCGAAATACTATGCTATTTACTACTAATCTTTACGCTCTCTAATTGATTGCGCTAGTTAATACTCAAGCTCCCCCTCTCTCAACTACGCCAGCTCAACTATTACAACTTCGAGGAAGGCTTCGTCTTTAGCCCACCCGCGGCTAATAGCTTAGGGCAGGCCGCAACTCTACTGCCTTAATACGAGTAGCGCTGTCTATCTAGTAAAACGTGTCTAGTTAGGAGAGCGTTAATGTTACGAACTTAAGCAATAACGTGGACCAACCAGGTTGTCGAGATATGGCAGCCCCGCTTACGATAAGATAGTATAATATAGGACTAGGAATAGGGATAGGGGAACGCTTAAAGGGCGCTTACAAAGAGGAAGTGCTTACCGTGAGTAGGTGCTTATAGTAAGCAGACGCTTACCGTGAGCAGAATACTATTGTGAGTAGATACTCTAAGATTAAGGCCTCAGGAAAAAGCACGGAGTATAAAGGAACGACTAGAGAACTCAGATTGTTAGATAGTTTGACAGTAGTTAATTGATCTTTATCACCGAGACCAGTATAACGATACCATACTTGTTGTAAACTTTTTAGCTTCACTGAACGACTCTGATAGTTACTACCTTCAGCTATCTTACTTAGGCAGATTAGACTGTTGTTCGTCACATAAGACGACTAGGCGGATTAGTTACCTTTAGCTGAGTTTACTTATAATAATACGGTTGTTAACGTGTGGCTAGTACTGTGCCTTGTAACTGCTCTGTACTACTCAGTAGTATAGTAGGCTGGTCACTGGGGAACTTAGTCTCCACAGAATGTGTTAGAATAACAGGGCTTGGCCATTGCGTTCTCAGC
>MU859151.1:0-132037 GCA_033297205.1 Pseudoneurospora amorphoporcata | reverse complement strand
GGCTTGATACGTACCTCAAGTACGTACCGATTCCCTTTGGCATAAGAAGGTCTTGAAGCCCAACCTTCTCCTGGAGGTTGAAAGGATCAACAAGGTTTTCGAGACCAAAGTAGTTTATTAGCTGAATTGAACTACTGTTCCAAGCCCTGCACACAGCCCTTGTCACACAAAGGCCGGGAGCCCTTATATACTGGCCTTCTGGCACGTCCTATAGTCCCGCGTTCTCGGGACCCCGGGGCCGTGGGTAAGGTACGGGTCACTGCCTAATAGTCAATCTTTCTAGCTATTCCTAATCCGGTCCTAGCTTATAGGATTAATCCGTAATCGGATTATAACAGTAATTTCGTCTCTACATCCATTAGAACACTATATCGCACGGCGCTCCATTTCTCTCAATCAGACCTCGCTCCTTCAGCTCCCATTTCCACGTATATATTAAAAGGTTTTTAAGTTTCAAGTCGAATGCGCGCAAAGGTTTTGTATATAAAAGTAAGTAACTGAAAGTAGGTATGCAAGTCTAATCTATATGCCTAAAAACCAAAGAATAATCTCCTAAAAATATAAGAATTAGGAAAAAAAACAAAAAGAACAAATACGATATAGATACAAGCCGCCAGTGGCCCTTGTTCTCTTTCTCTCTTACATGCCCCCCATCCAGCCCACATCAAACATCAGGCCCTCTAGTCACAACTACCACCAACCCTCAAGATATGTCCAGTCACCGGATCCCTCACCGGCTTCAAATCCCAGTGCTCCCCGCGCTCCTTGTTGCCTTCATCCTCAAACACTCTAGCCCAAGCGAGCCTCAATGGGGCCGGTAAGCTCCAACACGCTCCCTCATCATTGTGCAACCACATCCTGACCAAATGTCTCGCCTCGCCGGAAGACTTATCATTCTCAAAGGCTTCCCTTCTGTGCAGCAGAGCCATGTTGTTGATGAATCTCAAGTCGCCACGGACCATGCGTGGTTTGATTTCGTGTTGCTTGGCGATGAAATGGACTGCGTCTAGAGCTTCAGCTTGGGCTTCCGTAAGACCGGGGATGCCCGGTGTACGAGGACTGAAAGGCTCGGAACCGACAAGGAGACGGCGGGAGAAAGAGGTGATGAGCCGTCCGTCGTGCCAGTACATCAACGCGCGCTTGTAGTAAGCGGGATCGCGACCGAGAGTGTCGAACGGCCAGTCAGGAGCGGCCAAGGTGTGAATGAGGTCCGGCCTCGTGCGTGCGATCTCGTTGTAAATGGTGTAAGCGGAGGCGATGCAGCTTTGCCCGCCCGAGGCGGCCAAGCCTTGGGTGAAGAGGCAGAGTGTGTCGGTGACGCAGTCGGTGTGGAAGGGCTTGTCTTCACCGTATTGGTCGTCGAAACCGGTAGTCTCGTCACCGCGCTTGATAACGTGAATAAGCATAGATCCCCGTTGGTCTTGCTTGCCGCGTTGCTGACCGATGTAGGAGGTGATGCCGAGATAGATGGTAGTGAGGTCTGTGATGGCATAGTCATCGGGGTTTAGGCCACGGATGATGGAGAATCCCTTTCCAAAGTAGAGGTCGTCACGAATGCCTGAGAGGATTGGGCCAAGATTGGGAAGGGGAAAAAGGTCCTTGTTGACTTTATGGCTATCAAGTCCGTATGCTAGGTTGATGTCAGTCGATTTGCGGCGTGTAATGGGTGGGAGTAGTTGCACTTACACTTGAAGATGGCTAATGCCTCAAGCACCTCCATCTTGTCTGCTGGTGTGAGATGGTAGACGTAGTTCTCTTCCTTCTCAAAGTCATCCACAGTCCATACTAGCGGACCTTGGAGCTTTGTGGGCCAGCCAGCAGGAACAGAAGTTAGAAGACCTCCGGCCCTGACACGGGCAGCTGCCCGGTCTCGGTACTTCTTCTCATCAACAGTATAAGAGATGTCGGCAAATGGCTTGTTAACCTCGGCCTTTGCTTGCTGAACTCTGTAGGCGTCAATGTTGAAGCGAGCTCGGAGACCTTGGGAGTAGTACGATGGGCCAGAGCCTATGTTGCCGATACTCATCATCATGGTTGCGGTATTGATAGGTCAAGGGCCTGCTTGGCTTGGTTCTTATGGGTCTGTTGAGTAAGAAGGTAGGTCGTTCATGTGTGAGGGCTGAAATGTTGATGTGATGGATGATGAGGGAACAGACATTGTCATTGACGAGAAGCCCTGAGGCTTTATACGGCGTTGAAGCCATCACAACTCAACGTTCACAGTGAAAACTCCTTCTCGATCATGATGTTGTCCATGTCGTCTATGGTCAATCTGGCTATTTCCTCTTCGAGATGGTCTCAGCCCTATGCCTAACTTTGCCGTCAGCCCTACTGTTTCAGCTCCACTGTGAAACGTTGTTGCGAGTTGACTGTGGTTACAGATCGGTAGTAGATAGTCCATCACTCGGAGTTAACACCAATGTGGTGTTGCAGGCAGAGTGCTCGGTCCATCCGATAGTCCACGGTTGACGAGATAGCTCCGCTGAAACAAGGATCAAGAGTGCCGCAACGTGCCATTGAAACCACAAACGTGATGTAGATCGTGGTCCAAATTTTGTTTCCTCCAACCAGGCAGCCGTTTACAGAGTAGAGAGAGGTATGACAGCCATCTGCACATGGCCAATATGCGGCACGGGCATATGGGGGGGAGGATCCAGGTGCAGAGGCGGCGATGTCGATATCAGGTTGAGAGCAAGAACGCTTCATCATTGGACAATTGCAAGATAGCAATATGACAATGCCGATGACGGTCGGCCGGGACCAGATACCCGGGAGGGACGTATGTTACCAAACTGGAAATCCGGTTCCAGCAATTAGGTCGGTGTAACCGGAAACGATCCAGTGGAATGGTACAGGACGGGAGAGGAGAGGCACAGACTAAACCCAAATGCGCATGTCAGTAGGTACAGGTCAGCCCTATTGTGTCGCTGAGAACAATGCTGCCAATTAAAGTGGTCAGTGGTTTTGAAGTGACATCAAAGGAGCCGAGTGGTGGTTCTACAGCTTACCACAGACGGCCAATCATCGTGGTCTTTTGGCCTGTCATCGGTTCAACCCGAGTACACAGGATAGACTGACCCTTAAACAGCCCAAGACTTGGCGGCTTTGGCACAGCCGTCGGAGGCCGCTCTGGTGAAGTGAATCATTGCCATTTCAATGGCTGCCCGCTTTTCGGTCCTTGGTGCTAGTTTTCCACTTTTCCTCGCATGGAGTTGACTCAGCCCTCTCAGTGCCCCTGAAACGTTTCCGTTCTCCGCCTGACGTAGATGCCTACAAGCCGCAAGTCTAGAGGCGGGTGATCAAAAGGAGTTAGTGAAGCTATTCCAAGCAAGATGGACGTGGTACGATTGATAATCGGAGTTATGCGCAGATGAGATTGTCCAAGAACTTGTCACTCACATCAGGACAGATTCCGATGCAGACCGGTGAGTGCACCGAGTTGTATGAGTTCATCTCTAGGCCACTGAAGACTCCAGGCAACAGAATTTCCAACTAGACTTGTGTTATGGTCGAGTGTTCCCGATATATCATGGAACTCGTCTCTTCCACTTCCTTTCACTTGCTGCTTGTGCTTCGTTCCGCAACAACCAGCCCATGTTGACCGCGATAGTTTGCTTTTTCCGCCGGCTTCCACCCGCTCCGTTCCAGCAGCTCCTCATCTTGGAGACGAAATACCTCAACTTCCAACGGCCAGCAGCACTTGATCATTTCCTTCTCGTTATCGCTTCCGAAACCCCAGAGCGAGAGATCGCCACCGGGGCAAGTGCCTGCGTCAAGGTCAAGTCAGCAAGGAGTTCTGACGAAGGCCATGCGGTGGACGGAAGGGAAAACGCCTAGTGGGGCGTGTGATGTGATGAAGGAAGGAGGCCCTACTTAGCGCCATCAAAACGTCTTGTTCCGCTAGGAATTCCACAAAATCCCCCTGTGTCGCCGGACAAGGGCTCATGAAGTATCTCCCCTTCTCATCCAAACCCGTCACCTGGAACAGGTTGATAACGTCATGCACGTCTCCCTCGTTCAACCCATACTCCATCACCGCCCTCGTCAGGTTCGAGTGGCAGTGGAAGTCAAACTCTCCACCGCTCAACACGTTATTGATATACGGATCACACCTTGTCCCTAGCAAATCGTGCACTCTCCCCCCATGTTCATCTTGTCCGTACCAGGACAGCGTGTCAGCGATGATGGTCACCATGGGCCGCATGAAGGGTAAGTTGGACCATAGCCGGTCGTAGGTCGAGACGTGCGAGGCATGAAGCTGTTTGGTGCGGGAAGCCCAGAAGCGTTCACGGGGATTGTGAAGGTTCCAGATGTTGAGGTCGCCAACTTGAGGGCCTTCGGGGGTGGATATGCGGATGAGGGTGCCGGCGGGTGCGGTCCAAGCGCGGCCGGAGCGGATAGGAATGGTGAACTCCTTGATGAGGACGCGGGGGGCCTGTTGAATAGTCGAGTAGAGGCTCTTGTCAACAGACAGGGGAGAGCCGGCAGTAGGGAGATAGGCAGGGACGGGCTTCGGGATGGGTTTCCGTGCCGCAAGGCGTGCGGCGCCGTCTTGTTCTGGGGTAGTCATGATTCCGGTGCGTCTCGTGTTTGGATCTCGTAGGAGGAGCGAGAGAGAGGGTCCAGGGGAAGGGTAAGATGGAAGATGTATACGGGACAGGAAGCTCAAGTTGTTGTTATGTGAAAGAATGGTGGTTGGTGAGATGGAGTGCAAAAGAAAGAGCATCGAAGATTCGGAAGATCTTCCCTTCTGGTACTCGCCGGTACATAATGGCATTCAGGAACTACCGGTTCAACCCCGCACGATATCAGTGGGCCACTTGGCCATCAGGGAGGGGTGTACGACGTAATCGAGTTGCAGCACAGCAACCACAGTGAGTCTCAAGAGACAGCCGGGAGGCGAAGAAAGAGGTGCTTCTACCAAACTGGTCTTTGTGTTTTCCATACCCATCAGCAAAAATTCGGACAAGGTATATCCAGACAAAATCAACAAACAAGGTTCTCAACTCGTAACTCAACTCTCCTGGCCCTCCATCCTCGTCACTGTCCTGCCCGACGGCACATGCGCTCCATGAAATCCCAGAGCAATCGCAAAGTCTACGCCTGCTCTTCCCATCTCTGTCATTGTTTTCGCATCCAAGCAAAGCAGATAGCTCTTGCCCTGCTCTCCATCCAACACTACGCTCAACAACACACCATCATCTTCCTCCTCACCACCCGGTCTCGGAATGAAGATGGCTTCGCCGGGTGTGTGCCCCTTGGGATTGTCCCAAAACAGTACCTCCCGCGTTTCAGTGTCGGTCTTGACCATGGCATCAGTCAGCGTGCTGCGACCTCGAAAGGGCAGGCTGTAGACGTAGCGGTGCTTCTTGGTGGCGTAGAGGGGGTTGATTGTTGGGAGCTCCCCAGCGTGCGGCGCGGGGATGCGGAAGACTTGGTGGTTCTTGGGATCTGGGTTGGTGGGCAGCTTGTTGGAGGGTGAGTCGGGGTTGATGGTGAACTGGTAGCGTGTTAGGTGGGCGAGGGAGTTACGGGCGCGTTTCTCGTCTTGATAAAACTTCTTGGCCGCCGAGTCTCTGTCGAGGATCACGTTGAGGTAAAGGGAGTGGATGAACTCGTGGGAGCCAAAATCGATGACGTCGCAGAAGAGGTCGATTTCGGATGAATCAGAGTCCGCCTTCTCTTCGAAAGAGTTGACAGTGTGGAAGAAGAAACGACCATCGGTCTCGAAGCGGGCTACTACGCCTTTGCCGTGTTTCCTGTCGATGACGATCCACTGGGTTTTCCTGCTTGGGTCATAGGGCCTGAGGGCATCAAGAAGATTGCGCTCCCAGGGAATATGAATGCCGTTGAGGCCAAAGTGTGAGGTCGGGATACAGAGGACGACGAAGCTGGCCGAGAGAAATAAGCTGTGGATATAGGCAGGTGAAACGATGGGCTCGCGGATGGTGGCCAGGATCTCCGTCTTTCCAGTGGACGCTTCGACACGGAAGACTCGATAGGTGGGCTTGGGGCCAAGTTCTAGGTTGTAGTTGAAGAGGTCACCTGTCTCAGGGTCCCTTTGGGCATGGGCACAGGACATGGGGCCCTTTAACTCGGGGTGAAGGACATGTTGGGTCGCCCAGCCGATGGGCTCCAAGGTGGTCGGATCGATCTGCTTCATGGTGCAGTTGTCGGTGCTGATCCATATCGACTTGGGCAGCTCGGGCTTATGTCCCAGGATCTTTGGGTCGTTCTCCGTCACGGCCAGTTTCCTCTTTGCAGCGATGTTCCCGGCAGCAGCATCAAGTCCGGGAGGGTTGACGTGCACGACGACGTTGATGTTGTTATGCCACTTCTCCTCGGGCGACTCTCTCAGTCCCTTGAAGGCAGCCATGGCCTTGGAGAACAGTCCGAGGCAGGGATCCGCCTTCTGACCGAAGCTATAATACGGCCAGGTTCCCTGCTTCTTGATGACCTCCATCATCTCTTGGGCTTGGCGACGTGACGAGTAGAAGACCTCGACGGACCCGTGTTCGTTTGGGATGATGTCGAAGCGGTGGGTATGAGCCAGTCCATCGAACCAGTGGCTCATCTCGAAGGTAGCGCCGGCGTCCGTGTCGATCTTGTAGAGACCGGGACCGGTGCGGAAGAGGGAGCCGGCAGCCCATG
This sequence comes from Pseudoneurospora amorphoporcata, assembly GCA_033297205.1. Classification (NCBI taxonomy): domain Eukaryota; kingdom Fungi; phylum Ascomycota; class Sordariomycetes; order Sordariales; family Sordariaceae; genus Pseudoneurospora; species Pseudoneurospora amorphoporcata. The sequence continues at coordinate 125,386 of MU859151.1, read as the reverse complement.
TCGGGATGGTGCCGGCCACGGCGATCTTGACCGGACCTCGTTCCTCGGTGAGGCCATCGAACTGTTGGAAGGTTAGTGGGATATCCTCGGACAAAGAGTAAGGTATCTGACTTACAGCAGCTTCGTTTGGCCAATCGTCGTATTTGCCAGTCCTCAAATTTTGCAGGGCTTCCTCATGGTCGGCGTGTTCATCGGCTTGTGTCCGGAATGTGGTCGACTTCTCCGGCACTGCGCCGTTCACCTGTTGAGGGTTCATGTTGGCCTGGAATATCAACGTTCTTGAGACCGCCGGGTTCTGGATTGTCCCGTGGTTCTTTGGTCCTTTGTGTGGGTGTCGATGCAATGGTGATTTCGCTGTTAGTGGCGGTAACGCTCCAGTGGGTTTCAGAGGGTGCCCGCTAGTAAAAAGCCGCTGTCAGGTCAACAGAGATGCCAGATGGTAAATTCTCAACGCTGGTTGGCAAAAAGGCGTACTTATAACACAGTGGATATAAAGGAAAAGGAATCGTCATCCATAAGGTATTTCAATCCGAAGAAAGCGATCCATCGACAGCAGCCGTGAACCAGGGCATGTTGGTCATATTGGTAAGCGATGAATGCGATGGTTGCCGCCAGGCGACGGGTTTAGCGATCGGGAACAGGAATGATAGGCCTGTAAATCCACGTGGTCCACTGCCCCGTGAGACCAAGATATAAGCGAACCTGAACTGAGCTTCCACTGAAGGCGACCGAATCCGAATTAGGTGACGAAAGCGGTCCTGACTTTCAGCGCCTGCCCGGTCATAGTGAATTTCCAATTCCCTCAAGTGTTTGCTGGTGACGCTAACAAGAATGGGGTGGAAAAAGGAGGAACAAAACAAGAAGCTGCACATCACTTGGCCAATCCATGCGCCTCCCTCAACGCCCTAATTGCATCCTCATCATAACTCCTCCTCTGGTCGTTTTCCAGCGCCAAGTACATCATCGTATGCACCGCACCCAAATACCTCTTGATCATGACCTTATTCCCTCCCTCGACCAATTTCAGCCCATACGCCTCACCCTCGTCTCTCAGCATATCGCACTCGGCCGTCCTGATGAAAGTTGGACACAATCCCTTGAAATTCGGGGCCTTGATCGGTGCTAGCCACCATTCCGGCCACATTTTCCGTATTTCGTCCCGCATCTCAGGCGGGAAAACAGCCTGCCCAAAGTACTTGATGCGGTCCCAGGGGAGGACAGGCCCGTTTGCAAACTCGCTGAAAGAGGGATAGGGAGAGTCGGCAGGGGAATCGTAGCTGAGGCAGTCGGTTGCCGGAGGGACCGAGGCCAGACACAGCTTGAGGGCAAGACCGGCATCGCGGGCCATGTGTTGCAACACGAAGGATATGTGCCCGCCGGCCGAGATGCCGCCCACAGAGACGGAGGAGGCATCGATGTTGAGGGTGGTGGAGCAGTTGATCACCCATTGTATGGCCGCCCATGCATCTTGAAAGGCCTTGCCAAACATCGTTTCTGTCTTTTGTCAGCGGATGCACCACCTTCTGAAGGACCGCCGCGGTGGGCCGAATTCTTACCAGGACAATGACGATAGTTCACATCCACAACCACAACACCCGCCTCGCGCATACTCAGACAGAGCTGACCGTCGGTAAACAGGTCCCCGATCACGAATCCACCTCCTGTTCCCATCGAGCCTTGATTAGCATGCATTCATCCCCGTTCTTGCGGTTCGTTTCACCCACCATGATGGTTCAGATGAACAGGATATGGCCCATTCCCATGCTTTTCTGGGTCCGGGTGATATACCCTCACAGGAATCTTGGCGCCATCTTCCGACGTAACCTCGTAGTCTGCAACTCGCTCGCACTTGGAGGTATCGATGGCAGTTGGAGCTCGGTATTTCTCAGGGTGGGCTCGGAGTTCCTCGATAGAGACATCTCGTGGCCGGTTAGAAAGGACGTCCCAGAAGAACTGGACGAAGTCCGGGTTCAACTTGGAGAGAACGTGGGGAGGGATACTGGTGCCGGGTTCTTCTTGACTTGCCATTATGCTGCTTGACTTTTTTCTGCCTGATGCTGTTGAGATGCGAAACTGATAAATCTCCTGAACGGAGGGCCTGAGAGACATGAGCAGTAGAGGGTATCTCTACCTCGTTTGTTGATAACAACTCGGCGATAGTGTAGCCACTTGGCGTTCACTTGGACCGAGGCTTATCGTCATCGAGAGGGGCGTGAGGGGAAGTGAGATCAACTGCCGTAAAAGCCGGTTCTTATCCGAACGCGCGGGGACGCAAAAGAAGGAAAACCAATTGGATGCTGTACCAGACTCAACGTCGAACAAGCGAACCGTGTAGTGTTTCAGTTCCAACCTCCGTCGCTGGGTCTGACAGATGAACTTGGGAATCGTCGGTCCAGGTCCAAAAAGTTCACATTTTGGTAGCACGGGGAAACACATCGGAATGTCTAAAAAGAAACGACAGAGCACGTAGACGCACTACATCTACAGCTTCATGATGCCGTCATGTCTCTCCAAGAACCTGCTCACAGCATCAACAAACCGATCCAGCTCCTCCTTCGGGGTATCCAACATCATGGCAATGAACCCCCTCCTCGTGATCCAGAAGCCGTCCTCCAGCATCTCGAACCAGAACAGATCCCTCAGATCCACCCTCTCCTGGCTCTCCAGTGTCCCATCCTCCCTGAAGTGCAACCCAATCAACGAACCCTTCCCCGTAAACCTCAACCTTGTTCCCTTTGCAACCCCGTTCAACTTCTCCCTGAAGTCATCTCCCACCTTCCTGAACTGGACACATACTTCCTCCGTAAATACTTGATTAAGCCCCGCATACCCAGCACACATGGTCATGGTGTTGTTGTTGAAAGTGCCCGAGTGTGCCAAGCTGCCCTTCACTCTCGGATCATAGACCGAGTCCATGATCTCCTTCCTTCCTCCAAACGCTCCAAAGCCGAATCCACCCCCCAAGTACTTTCCCAATGTGACCAAATCCGGGCTCAACCCCAGCTCCTGCCCCAATCCGTTTGGTGCCAGTCGGGAAGTCATCACCTCATCGAGGATGAACACGGCCCCAGCCTTCCTGGCCGCTTCCTGCACCGCCGACAGGAACTCTGTGCTGCCCGGAAGACACCCGCCAGCACCTTGCATCCCCTCCACCAAGACCGCTGCCAAGTCCCCCTCCTTCGCCGTCTCCTCAATGACTCCTCTCGCCTCAGCAGCTGCCTCCTCATCCCCGTACCTCTGCACAACCACAAAGTCCCCCTTGTCGGCGGTATTCGGCGCCGCTTCACCTCCCCCGAACGAGAAACAAGCACCATGATAAGCCCCGTTGAATACAACCACTTTCCGCTTCCCCGTGTAATGCCTAGCAGCTGCCAGAGCATGGAGATTCGCTTCCGTACCCGTGTTGGCCATGCGCACGCGCTCGAGCTTGAAGCGTTGGCACAAAAGGGAGGCGTAGCGGGCTTCGTAGGTGGTGGTGGAGCCGAGGGAGAGACCGATTTCGTCAAAGGTGGCGAGGACGGCGGTGCGGATGACAGGGTGAGAATGTCCGTAGAGGCCGGCGGAGAGCTCACCTACGAAGTCGGTGTATCTGTCGTTGCGAGGTGTGAGTGGGGAGAAGGAGGTTCAGATGCCCGCTCGTAATGGAAAGTCACTCACTTGTGGCCATCTTCATCCCAGACAAAAGTCGCTTTGCCATGCTTCATGCAAAGTGGAAATGGAGAAGTGTGTAGCAAAGTGCGGGTGTTTCCGCCTGGGAGGGACTCGATGGCGCGCTCGTGTTGCTTTTTGGAGAAGGGGTTGATAGCGACATATCGAGACTGGGCAGCAGCGAGAGCTTGTGCTGCTTCCTGATAGCTGTTGGATGACATGTTTGGAGCTGGGTGGCCCAATTTCCAACAAGTTGTATCTCCCGTCGACTTCCCTAATACCACGTCCAGTGTTGGGTACTTGTAGGTTCGTTGTAGGTACAGTGGTGTACCTCTGAATAGTTCCTTCCATCGACCTGAACTGCTGAAGTCAGCTCCGTCTTCGGCGAGATTGGAAGAGCATCCTGTCGATCGAATCAACCGACTTTATCAGAGAACGCCTCGTTTCCATTACCCCGCTTTCTTGTACGGGGAATCCTTCTCATCAGGCAGCCTTTGAGGTTCTCGGATTCTTCAATGTTGTCCTCCTTCTGTCCACAAAACCCGCGATAATCGCACTATGATTTGTGTTACCAAAGTTCGTCGACAATCCTTCACTTCTTAAGCCAAATCCTGGGCATTCGCATCCGCAAAGATGTGGTTGATCCGGTGTTTGGATTTCGCTCTTGTGCGCTTCGACGGCCTGCGGATCGCCCTGATTACTTGATTCTAACTCACACGTGGGGAGATGAAAAAGTCACGTTCTCGGACATGGCAAACATCGAGGCTGCTAAACGGAAGAAGGGCTGGGTCAAGATCGAAGGGATATGTAGGAAGGCACGGCTGATGCTCATTGATTATGCTTGGGTAGACACTTACTGTCTCGACAAGAGCAGTAGCGCCGAGTTGACCGAATCCATCAGAACGATCGGATGATGGCGGTTGAATTTTCGGTAGAGCGAAACATTATCCAGAGTACCTCTTCTTTCCCGGGCTTACTATTTCTGTATGGACCGCAACCCGCACTTTGTTGGTGTTGTCCGAATGAATGCCTCAAGCGCGCCGATGACGAAGTGGGCAAAGACAAGGAACCATTAAAAAGAAGGCCCGACCTTTTCTGGCTGGTGTGTGGCAAATCTCCCGGAGATGGTGATAAAACGGAGATATGGGCCACCATGTATACGGAAGATATGGTTCAGTCCGGACACCTAATCGGTATCGGAGTGTGTTGTGGAGGCGATTTCCGCATTCCGCTGGCAATCTCGAACATTGGCAGTCATGTTCGCAATCTCCGATCAGGTCCCGGGTAGGGAGAAACCGTGACGACCAAGCAAACCCTAACCATGGTGATAGGCACAAAAGTTGTGCAAGTTTCCTGGTCATCAGGAGGTCAAGAAAGAGTTGGCCTTCATATGTGGCACTCCATCCAAGTCCATAGAAAGGATGGCCGCCCTGAGGATATTTTCCACAGCATCCGTAGAAAGAGATGAGATCCTTTTGATTGGGACTGAGGACTCTGAGTTTCTGACAATCTGCAAGCCGTCCTGCATCCAGAGGTTTAGGGATCCAAGGCGGAGGACTGAATAGACAAAGAAAGAACAGGGAGATACTGCCAATGAAATTTGGAATCCGTAGCCAATGTTGACGTGTCACCAGGGAGTGAAATGGGAGTCTACAGCAAAGGGAAGTTTACTCGAACCAGATAGGGGTTATCGCATTGTTGTACATAGGGTATGCTTGAAGACTCTTCGAACTCGCTGCGCGACTGGCCAGGTCCATTCCTTGAAACTGCGCAACTTCAAAACCAGGCAACCATCAGGGAACTCAAAGCTGAAGATGGCGCTGCCTCTCCTGGATGTGAATACCAATTGTTGTCGACCAATGGCGAATTCTTGGCTTGATCGCAAATTCGTACTCGGGCAGGCTCACCAACTCCTCCATGAACGGGCCCATGTACCCCCTGTCCGACCTCAAGAAGTGCGTCTCGATGCTGTGAACAACAGCCAGTGAGTCCTCATTGGCATACAGGCCAGCGAAACGCATCTCCTCCAGCAAGTTGAAGACAGCCTCGGCGTCGCCGTAGCGGTGCCAGTGGATGTGGGCCAGGAGGTTGTAAAACGGCGTGCTGGCGCCGAGGATGTAGCTCGCCAAACCGAGCTCCTTGATGCGTGGGAGGACGTTCAGCGCCAACGGCGAGGAGCGTGAGAACGAGGTGTCGAGGAGGCGCAGGCCGTAGAGGAGGTATGCGGGGTACAGAGGGCCGTAAAGGTGCATGGAGAGTCTCTCCTGGCCTGGCTCGAACTCGTAACCGTACTCGTAGTCTCCCTCTTCTTGCACCTCCTTGGTCTTGCGTCCCTTCTTGGCGGGCGCCTTGGAAACCCCGGACTGGTCGGAAATACCCAGCTTCTTTACCATGGAGAAGACCTCGTCTTCCAAAATGTCCCACAATTGGAAGTCAGAGGTGGCAGCTCTCATCTTGGACTCGACTCGGGTACGTCCCTGGCGTCTCATGGCCTCCTCGGCGACTTGTTTGCTGAGGGGATCGACAGGGAGTTGTTCCTGGGCTTGTTCGGCAGTCTCGGGGTTGTTGAGGATCGAGGCGCTGCCGGTGCCCCTGTCTGCTTCAAGGATACCCAGGGCCATGCGGGCGGCTTGTCGCAAGCTTGGGGGGAAACGCAGGAGGGCGCTGTCACGGTCGACGGCACGCTGTGTCTGTTCAACGGGCGAAAGAGGGTCGAAGGGGCGCTGGACAGGTCGCCATTCCTTGGTGTAGGCGGCGGCGGCGTCTTGGAGCAGAATCTTGACCGTGTTGTGGGCGGCTTCGGGGCCGGGGTCTTTGACGCTGATCTCCAACGGATCGTCTTCTGTAGGCTTGTTCTTCTTGACGATGTCTTGGAAGATGGTGTCGAAGGCAAAGCGCTCTGTAGGGGTCAAGGTTGTTTTCTTTCCCTCGCCGAGGTCTTCTGGTTGCCATTTCCGCCTGGGCTTCTGGAATTCTTGGCTTGTGAGGTCGAAGGGGATGGGATCTCGGCTCATCATCGTAGGGGGTGTTCTTCGGACACGAGATGGAGGCGAGCGAGCATCGGGATTGGACTCGGATCTGTAATAGGCACGAAGGGCTGTTGTCTTGAGAGCGGTGCGGGACAGGCGTTGTATGGTCCTGGTCTGGTAGAGGAATGGAAGCATGGTGGTTGTCGACGGCATGGTGGCGGTTGTCCGGTTTCGCCGGAGCTGAGTATCGCAATTGTCGTTCCCAAGGGGTGTTTTGCGGCGGACTGTTATCAAGGGGTCGTGTCGAGCACGAGGGCGGCAGGCTGGTGATATTCGGTGTTGGTGGTGGGCAGCAATGGTTGGGACGAGGCAGGAAAACGCCAAAGTCAAAAGGTTCAAATTCAAAATTTCGGAAGCCATCAAAAATTGCCTGCCCGGGAGCTAGTAGTAGGTACCCCACCAAAAACCCTTGCTGTGGCAGCTGTGCAGCTAACTGTACTGCAGGGGATTGCTAACATCAGCCCCGCATAATCGCAGGGTCTACCGTTAGTGCAAGATACATACCAACGCAAAAAGTGTCCCGTGATTTCGTGCGCCGACTTGTGTCAAACGCGACCCGTGGCGCGCCTTTGGTTTTTTTTCTAATTGATTTCCAATGTTGATTGCGACCATCTGTCGCCCTATACCACATTTGCGTTGCTGCCTGGCCTACCCGTGCGTAAAGTCTTGGATAAGCCATTTGTATACTTCCATTGTCTTTACCAAACCGTCCTTCTCACCTTCTATCGTCCCGAGCCCAAGATGCCTCCCAAGAAGGAACCCGTCATGAGCGCGTTCGAGCGCAAGCGCCTAGAGAACATTGCCGCCAACAATGCCATCCTGAGCGGCATCAGCACCACGGCGGACAAGATCATCCCGAAGCCTGCGCCTCCCAAGCCCAAACGCGCCAGCACGCCTCGAGTCAAGCGCGAACCTGTCAAAAAGGAACCAGCCCGACCCACGCGCCAGAGCAGTCGCCTCGCCGGCCTTGAAGCGGATTCAGTAGTTCTCAAGCGCAAACGCGATGTCGAGGACGAAGCAGAAGCGGCAAAGGCCAAGGCCAAGAAGATGCGCGTCAGTGGTGACTTGACCCTCGGCGACATCACCGTTGAGGGTCGCAAGTGGGAAAATAGTGCCGACGGCCTGGCGCTTTTGAAGGGCCTCGGTGTACGAGGGGCGCAACCTGGTGTGAGGACATTCACAGACGACCATGTCAAGGATACCAAGAACAAGGGGTTAAAGGACTTGCGGTTGCGCATGAGCGGACTCAAGCTGTACGAGAAGTGGGCAGTCAATGGTACGTCTAACTAACCCTATGATGGACCTTGACTAACAAATCTGCTGCAACAGACATCAAACTCGTACCCCAGCGAATCTATTCCATGTGCTTCCACCCCACGGAAGAAAAGCCCATCATCTTCGCCGGCGACAAAGAAGGCGCTATGGGCGTGTTCGATGCCTCCCAGCCCGCGCCCGAAATCGACGACGACGACGACGAAGATGCCAAGTATCCAAACCCCATCATATCGGCGTTCAAGACCCATTCCCGTACAATCTCTTCCTTCCACTTCTCGCCTACCGACTCCAATGCCATCTACTCGGCCTCGTACGACTCGTCGATTCGCAAACTGGACCTGGACAAGGGCGTCTCGACCGAGGTCTTTGCCCCGTCCTCTTCGTCTGATGACCTCCCCATCTCCGCCATTGACATTCCGACCACCGACCCGAACACCATCATCTTCTCCACCTTGCAAGGCTCCCTAGGGCGACAAGACCAGCGCACCAAACCGTCCTCGGCCGAAATTTGGGGCTTAACCGACCAAAAGATTGGCGGTTTCTCCCTGCACCCTCAACACCCTCACCTCGTCGCGACCGCCTCGCTCGACCGCACCCTCAAGATCTGGGACCTACGCAAGATCACCGGCAAGGGCGACCTCCGCCACCCCGTCCTCCTAGGGGAGCACGAATCGCGTCTTTCCGTCTCGCACGCGTCCTGGTCTTCCTCGGGATCCATCGCCACTTCCTCGTACGACGACCGCATCAAGATCTACAGCTTCCCGTCGGCTGGCGAGTGGAAAGCCGGGCACGACATAGCGGCCAAGGAAATGCAGCCGACGGTGCAGATACCGCATAACAACCAGACGGGCAGGTGGGTGACGATCTTGAAGCCGCAGTGGCAGAGGAACCCACAGGATGGGTGGCACAAGTTTGTCATTGGGAACATGAATCGGTTCGTGGACGTTTTTGCGGAGGACGGAGAGCAGTTGGCGCAGCTGGGAGGCGATGGGATCACGGCGGTGCCGGCGGTTGCACACTTTCACCCGACCAAGGACTGGGTGGCCGGCGGGACGGCGAGTGGGAAATTGTGTTTGTGGCAGTAGTGGTTGTGTTGTGGATGTTTTTGGATCGCCGGATGTTGTTAGTGGTGTGTTTTTTGCATGTTTGCGGGACGAAGGAGTTTCTGCGATGATACCATGTTTGAATGACTTGATGTTGGTGTCAATAGACTTGAGACTATAACCGAGTGTTTTGGACTTGGCATGGCATTTATTGCGATGATGTCAATGCGGTGGGGGGGTTCTATGCTCTCAACGATTGTTCGTTTTCCTCAAGCTGGGTTGGACAGTTCATCTGAAGCCACGGTGTCTTGACTGGCGTCACACGAGTGGTAGGCATGATCGGTAGGGTAACCACTCGGCCGGTGAGGTCTCAGGTGTACCTGAATAGGAGGTCTTTTTCATTCCTTGTGCTTGGTCAAATTTCGCGAATATGGGTGGTCATGGACTGTTCCCACGCCTCTTGTTCCAACCAGGCAACCCATGGGCTGAGGATCACATGCAAATCGTAAAACCCATGGTGAGGTCGCAACAGAGATGGACAACTTTGGACCTCTCGAACGTTGCCAGCCAAATACCTACCTGATATCATAGCAAGCCCACAAATCAGCACAAACTGCAAGATTTGATTTTGGGTGTCAATTGGTCGCCTCGAAACGAGCTCCAATGAAGCCAAAGCGGGGATCGGTATGATGCTATGCTCCGGCAGGGACAACAAGCCTTCTGACGATAATGGTTGCAACCACAAAAAATGACAACACCAGACTGAGTGCCACAGACTCACGTCTCACGACATGACTTTGGGTGTTGCAACGTCTGACTGCACCTTGTTGCTAGCGTGTTGACTCATCCAGGAAGAGCAAGAGATAAGCTTGTTGTCGCTTCTGCATCATACCTAGGCTTGCATCTCTTGGTGCTTCTCAGGCTTTGACAATGGCTGACTCGAAACTCTACGAGATAAAAAAAAGCATGGTGTGTCCGTCACCCGTCCAGAGCAGGAGGATGTACGTGCAAGTCAGCTGTTGCACAATGGTGACATTAACCGTATCCTCTGATACAGAACATCTGTTAGAGTTCGCTCAGAGTTGGTTATGGCGCACTATCACGTCAAAAGAAGCCAGGGTGACTATCAAGGTACCCATCCGTATCTTATCGCTCTGTTGATGACCCACTCTTCTGGAGCCTTCCCCAGCTTGGGGCTCCACCACCAGACACCTTCCTGGCCAGCTGCTGTTGCCCGGGCTCGGGCTCCTGTTCTCGACCGCCCGCGCTCTCCCGCACTCGGTCACTTTCCATCCCAGGCCTTGTTTCAGTTCCTTCCATTCATCACTTGCCGTCTTTCTTGGACAGCCCAGGCATCTGAATACGCCGACCACCTGTATACATCGGCACTCGTATGCGCAACCGAGTACCACGATAAGAGGTACCCTCTGCCTCTGCCTCTCTGCCTCTCTGCCTATCCTATCCAGTCAGGCTTCAGACCTTCAGAGTTCGTGTTGCTGACCGACGCGATTGTCAGTGGCTGTACCTTACACAATCACAGCCGTCCAGAGCGGGCATGACACTAACACTGGAGACGACGGGAACCTAACTGAACCACCTCCATTGTTTTTGTTGTTAAGTTGTTATCGTTGACTCTTTGGTTTGGTTGGCTTCACCCGGGGTCATCGAAACATTCCTCCGAACATCATCGAAAACCACCCATCTATCTGTCTACCTGAGTTGGCTATAGCCCTGGCGCCGTCTTGTGTCGCCGCTTACAACTGTCTCTTCGCTTGTTTGTCTGCTTGCATGTAGCGTACCTACCTCCTACCTGCCTAACCGCTGCCTGCCTGCAGTCCACTTCTTGCACTTGTGCTGTGCGGCCGGCCACTTACATCTGCTTACCTCTGCTTCTTCTTCCTCAGTTCTACGAGTCAGACTGCCCCCATTATTACCACGTCGTCTAATCATCCTCATCAACTCTCGATCCTCCTACCTGACTCGGCTGATCCGCAATGGCGTCTTCTCAACCAACGTCATCGGGCCCCATACTCGACTCCCCTCCGATTTCGAAGCCTCAGTCACAGCCAAACACCGAATCCTCCTCGTCGCAACAACCTCGCGCGAAGCCGTCCAAAGTACAAGCCCAAGCCTCCCCTGGTCCTGCACGACCAGCTGCACTCACGAAGCGCCCAAGTCATCGAAAGGTTGCGGCCCACCGCATGTCGAGGAAATTGCAGAGGTTACGCGGCGACAGTAACCAGCCACACTCTCCCACCATGGAGCTCCCCGACCCGCTGAAAGACAATGGGAAAGAAGAGGACAATGAGGAGGATGTCTTGCAGCCCCAGGGCCGAATGTTCATGAACATGAACCAGAGCATCTTTGGGCTAATCGCTGCCGCTGGAAGCACTGTCGATTTCCATGACCGGTTCGAAGGCCAAAGTTCGGATGACGAAGACGATCACATGGCCATGACCATTGCTGGCCCTGGCATCAAAGGCACAGCACGCAATCGCGAGACTGCCGGCACCCGAAAGGCATTAAGCCAGACGGTTGTCTTCAACAAGCCATCTGCAAGTGGCACAGCCGACGTAGGACCAAGCAACACCCACCGCCGACGCCTATCTGGACACAAGCTTCTACAATCGGTTCCTGGTCTCTCCCGACTCTCAAGTTCCCACAGGTCGAACAAGTCAAAACAGCACAAGGGCACGGCGATGGCGGATAACAAGATCGAAGAAGAAGAAGACGATCCCGACCCGTCCTCTCCTCTTCCCCCATCAAACAAAGACGAAACCAAGGCTCCCGGCCTTGCCCCGCCAATAGAGATCGTCCGAGCAGAAGGGAACGGGGCGCCTCTCATGAGCAGAATGCTCGAGGCACGGGCCGAAATGGCAGCCCGACCCAGTTTCGATCTCGACAGATTGTCGGGAGAACATCGTCGTGATGAGGCCGGCGAAACTGGACAGCTTGCCCAAAAGCTGAAGGATATCTTCGAGTTTGACTGGGCCGAGGAGGTTATTGAAGAGTACCCTTGCTGGCTGCTGCAACATGTTCTCCTCCAGGGTTACATGTACATCACGGCGAACCACATTGCCTTCTATGCACACTTACCCAAAAAGGCAGTAGGTCATCGTCCGCCTGTTAAACGGTCGAATGCCAGTCGCTAACATTGTTTGTCACAGCACGAGATCGCAAAGTCCGGGTACCTATCGAAAAGCGGCAAGCGCAATCCCAAGTACAACCGCTACTGGTTCCGCCTAAAGGGAGATGTCCTCTCTTACTACCAGGATCCCAGAGATCACTACTTCCCTGCGGGCCAGATCGACTTGCGATACGGTATTTCGGCCAGCGTCAATGACAAGGAGAAAGAAGGCAACTACTTCTCCGTCACCACGCATCATCGAACATACCACTTCAAGGCCGACAGCGCTCAGAGTGCAAAGGAATGGGTCAAGAGCCTACAACGAGTCATCTTCCGCTCGCACAATGATGGAGACAGCGTCAAGATTTCCATTCCTATCAAGAATATTCTGGACGTCGAGGAAACCCAGATGGTGGAGTTTGCGGATACTTGCAAGATTCGCGTCATCGACAATGATGAGACGTATGCTATCGACGAGGTAAGCCATCAGTGCCTGATCTCTCGTTTGTGCACCTGCTAACAAGCACCAGTACTTCTTCTCCTTCTTCAGCTTCGGAAAGAAGGCCATCCAGGTTCTCAAGGTCCTCGTCGAGGATTCTTCACCCGAAGATTCGGGGGCGAACGATGCCCCCAAGGGAGTGGGAGGAGACGGGGCCAATGGTGACAATCTCGGCAGTCCACAAACTCGCACAGTCAACGAAGGAGTCAGGGCTACGCTTTCCCCTGTCTCACCCATCCCGATCGCCTCCCCCAATTCTCGTGCTAGCGGTGATTATTTTAGGGGCAGCTTCGATGGTACCCGACCTTTCAGTCGACGGAGTTTCGATGCCAGCCCAGGCACAGCAGGCTTCGCAGGATCGCCTCCCCGCAGCCTTCGTGGAGACGGCCGGAGATCGTTCAGCAAACCCCGCCACGAGCCGCATGCTAGTACCGACTCATACGCCCAGAGCTTCGATGACCCTAGCCAGGCAAGTCTATCTGCCTTGGTGGCCTCTGGAAGTAGCGAAGATCAATCGGCCAGCCAGATCCTGAGAGGAAGCGATGTGTTTCACAGCCCGATTTTCCGTAGGTCGGCATCAGCTACGCGCGCGGCAACAGAGGGCGAGGGGGTCGCTGCACCGCCGATTGTGCGTCAACACACGGCGGGCTTGGTCCGGCTTCAAGGACCCCGTCATGCAGCAACCACGGGCCAGATGGGTGACCACACGGCAGAAGCAGAAGGTGGTCCTTCGACGCCCACGCTGCAAAACATTACGATGATGGGCAATTACCCATTGCAAAGGGCCAACGCATTTATGGGCTACTTGGACCGGCAGTCTAGGCGCATGAGCAACCTTCTAGCGACGGAGTCTATGGGATATGTCGAGAAGGTATCTGGCATGTGGAAGGGTGGCAAGAAGCATTACGATCAGCCCGGTGGAAGGAGGCCCGAAGAGGAGGATATTGAGGATGACCCTGAGGAGAGAGCCCTGTCAGAAGCCCGTTTCCAGGCTCACTTTGCCTTGCCAGAGACGGAGAAACTGCAGGCTGCGTACTTTGGATTCATCGTCAGGGTTTTGCCCCTCTACGGCAAAATTTATATCAGCAACCGCCACTTTTGCTTCCGCAGTCTGCTGCCTGGCACTCGGACGAAGCTCATCCTGCCCTTGAAGGATATTGAGACCGTCGAGAAAGAAAATGGGTTCCGGTTTGGGTACTCGGGCTTGGTTGTTGTCATCCGTGGCCATGAGGAGATCTTCTTTGAGTTTGCCAAGGCGGAGAACCGGGATGATTGTGCTATTACGATCATCCAAAGCTTGGATGCAGCGAGATTCCTGGCTGAGTCGCAAGAGGCGGAGGAAGCGCAAGCAGCGGAAGCTGAGAGGGACGCACTCAACCAGGCAAGAAACGAAGAGTTCCCTCACCATGAGATCGAGCTTCCACGACAGGCATCCGGGGTATCTGATGCCCCAACGATACTGTTCGATGACCCCAAGGCTTCGTTCCTGAACTTCAAGCCCAGCGAGCCCATGCGCATCACCTGCTTGACCATCGGCTCCCGCGGCGACGTCCAGCCTTACATTGCCCTTTGCAAGAGGCTGCTGGAAGAAGGCCATCACCCCAAGATCGTCACGCACAGGGAGTTCAAAGATTGGATCGAAAGCCACGGGATCGAGTTCGGCCCCGTTGAGGGTGACCCTTCGGAACTCATGCGCATCTGCATCGAGAACGGCACGTTCACATACGCCTTCCTGCGCGAAGCCAACTCCAAGTTCCGCGGCTGGCTCGACGAGCTACTCACCTCGGCCTGGGAAGCCTGCCAAGGGAGCGACCTGCTCATCGAGTCCCCGTCGGCCATGGCTGGCATCCACATCGCCGAAGCGCTTGGGATTCCCTACTTCCGCGCCTTCACCATGCCGTGGACCCGCACGCGCGCATATCCTCATGCCTTTATAATGCCGGGGCAAAAGATGGGCGGCGCGTATAACTACATTACTTACGTCATGTTCGACAATGTTTTCTGGAAGGCCACGGCGCATCAGGTTAACCGGTGGAGGAACAAGTACCTCGGTTTGCCCAACACCAGCCTTGAGAAGCTGCAGCCGAACAAGGTTCCCTTCCTCTACAACTTTTCCCCGTCTGTGGTACCTCCTCCCATCGACTACAGTGACTGGATCCGCGTCACCGGGTACTGGTTCCTCGATGAAGCAGGCGACAAGTGGCAGCCACCCAAGGAGTTGACAGATTTCATTGCCAAGGCCCGGGCGGACGAGAAGAAGCTGGTTTACATTGGTTTCGGCAGTATTATTGTTTCGGACCCGGCCAAGATGACACAGGAGATCATCGACGCCGTCCGCAAGGCAGACGTGCGCTGCATTCTGTCGAAAGGTTGGTCCGATCGCTCGGCAGCAGCAGTCGACGGGGTTGATAAGCCCAAGGAGGCGGAGCCAACCCTCCCTCCGGAGATTCTACAGATCCAATCCGCTCCGCACGACTGGCTCTTCCAGCAAGTCGACGCTGCTGCGCATCACGGCGGATCCGGGACTACTGGTGCCAGTCTGCGGGCTGGTATCCCGACCATCATCCGCCCCTTTTTCGGCGATCAGTTCTTCTTTGCGGGGAGAGTCGAGGATCTTGGGGTCGGGATATATCTCAAGAAGTGGGGAGTCTTGAGCTTTGCGAGGGCGCTGTGGGAAGCGACGCATAGTAGCAAAATGCAGACGAGGGCGGAGGTGCTGGGAGGCCAGATCCGCGCTGAGAAGGGGGTGGATACCGCTATTCAGGCCATCTATCGCGACTTGGACTACGCCAGGAACTTGATCACGTTGAAGAGGCAGAAGCATCAGTCGAGGAGGAGTAGTGTTGCTACGCCCACACCTGGCGCCAGGCCCAAGGTTCCTGGGGATGACCAAGATCAGCAAGCCGAAGAGGATGACGACATTGACGCGGACGATGAAGAGGAAGAGAGCTGGACGTTTGTTGGAGGGAATGATGATGATTCGATGTCCATGTCGAGAAGTGATTTGATGAGTCAGACGGTTGCGGATTTGAGAGGTGTGAAAGTTGGCAAGGAAGCAGTTTTGGGAAGTAGGGTGTTGAGTCCTCCTCCACCTTGTACTAGCCCGGGCGCGATGAAGGGAGCCGGCGGGGTGAAGTATGTTTAGAGAACGTCGGGATGGTGATTGGGTTTGGATTGGATAGCAGCTATGGATCACAGGACATGGTGAGCTGGGATGTCTCTCCTTGGTGTTTTCTTTCTTCCTCTTGGTCTTTCTAAAAGGAAGGACGACTAACGGACAGAAGCATTGGCTCATGCCACGGCTGGCGTGCTGGAGTAATGGTAAAGGAACTCGTCGCGGTTGTTTTGATACGAGTACTGCTTGGATGGATTACTAATGGAAACGACTTCTTGCTCACGGCACTTCTCCTACTTTGGATTATACTTAGTACAGGCAATGGCACTCCTAGAATACGGTAGTAGGACTGAATTTTTTCATTGGTTATCCTGTCAATAATAGATGATATTCGTTAATGGAACATGCATTGTACATGTAGCCTTGGTGACTTGCCTCCTTTCCTTGCTGGCAGCATTGTGCCAATTCCGGGTTCAAGCCACACGAGTTGAGGCCACAAAGGACGCCATATTTCCCAACAGAGGAGTTCTATCTCTCACACGGGACCTTTTAGACGAGACTATCGTGGCCAGCTTTGTGTACCTAGCTGGATTCTTCAAGATAGTTCACGCCACAGCACGTCCGTGTATCAACCCCGCAAACGGTCTCCTCCGTCAGTGCCTCCAGCCGTGACTATATACAACGATGCTTTGCTATGTATCTGTACCTCTACATGCCGCGACACCGCACGCTGACACCGCACGCTGATCAGAGAAGCACAGATTCCGATAGGGCGACATGAAGCCGATTGGTCTGGACATGGTCCATTGACACTTGGGAGTTGGAGAAATTCCCCAAAATCAGCCGCCAGAGGTACAAAAAGGGCGCGGCTCCCATCCCCTGAGAAGAAAGTTGAGTTTGCTTCACTGAAGTCAAACTCGCCCGACTGGACACACGCAATACACGCACACATAGAACTCTTGACCAAAACATCGTGGGCACAGCACAGAGAACGGGCATATTACGTCACTTGTCTTATTCGAGACTGAACAAGAGTGAGTCGGGTTGAGGTTAGTCACTTCCCTTAAGATGATTTATCATATTAAAGATGTTTCAAATGTCTTGGACTGAACGCAGGTTGACTCTCAATTTCATTCAGTTCCAAAGTCGAGGTTTGTGGTTGGGGTTGAGGCTGCTTTTTGTTGTACAGGTACATCGAGTAGCGTACCTTTGAGAGCTTTGACCACCCGCAAAGCTTCCTGCGCTAGACCGGATCAGGAAATATTCCCCACTCTGAATCTGCAGCTTCAGAGGTCCAGCGTTCAGTGGTCACACTTCCACTAAACCTCAGCGTTCTCTTCCATCTTCAATTCGGGCAGAGTGTCGCCTGCAAAGTCGCGATTCGATTCGCAACCTGGAAGCGAAGAACAAAACATCACCGGGCGCCATACTACGACAACCCACCACCATCAACCACTTCAGCGACACCGAAAACTACACGCGCTTGTTGCGCGATGGGTTTACTCGTCCTACCAGACACTCATCTACTTTTATTTCCTCAGGAAGCCCCGCTGTAAGTTGACAATGAACTACCTACTCTCGGTGGCGCGTCACCTTGCCGTGGATGAATGATACTAACATTCATTCCTCCTAGTTGAGCTGATAATTCCCCTTTGACACAATCCTCCGACCGATCCCATAGGACGACAATCACGATTCGCGACAATGGTCAAAACAATCCAGCTGGGCAGCCGGCTGCGGTATCCCATCACCATCACCAAGCTGTACAAAGAACCCAACCAGCCCATCAAGAAGAAGGAAGCGCTCTTCCAGTACTCGTTCAAATGGAAGCGCACCGTCGGCGACAACATCCGCGGCGAGACATGGGAAGCGGAAGAGACCACGTACGCCGACTGGAGTTCGCCCTCGGACGGCGAACTCAAGGCGTGGAAGATCCGGGTCGGCCAAGAAATCTCGAGAGATCAAGATTGCATGGTGGTCAAGGAGTCGTGCTCCCATGATGTCCAATTCGGTGGTCTCTGCGCCATCTGTGGCAAGGACATGACAGAGGTCAACTGGGCCGCCGAGTCCCGCGACATGGACCGCGCCCCCATCAACATGGTGCACGACCAGACACACCTCACCGTCAGCGAGACGCAAGCCCAAAAGACCGAGAACGCCCTCCAGCGCCGTCTGCTCCAGCACCGCAAGCTAAGCTTGGTCGTCGATTTGGACCAGACCATCATTCACGCCTGCATCGACCCGACCGTGGGCGAGTGGCAAAAGGACCCGTCCAACCCCAACTACCCATCCGTTCGCAACGTCAAGTCTTTCCAGCTGGACGATGGCCCCCGCGGCGTCGCCAACAACTGCTGGTACTACATCAAGATGCGCCCAGGCCTCGAGGACTTTCTCCAGAAGATCTCAACCATGTATGAGCTACACGTCTACACCATGGGCACTCGTGCCTACGCCCAGAACGTGGCGCGCATCGTCGACCCGGACAAGAAGCTGTTTGGTAACCGAGTCATCAGCCGTGACGAGAACGGCAACATGTACGCCAAGAGTCTGCAGCGCTTGTTCCCCGTCAGCACCAAGATGGTGGTGATCATTGATGATCGAGCCGACGTGTGGCCGCGTAACAGGCCCAATCTGATCAAGGTCTCGCCATATGACTTTTTCAAGGGAATCGGTGATATCAACTCTGGGTTCTTGCCCAAGCAACAGGATCTGCTTACTCCGAGCGCGGCGACCACTAACGGTGGTTTGGCGCGCATCGCGCCAGCGCCAGCTCCTGACAAGGAGGACAGCACCACGGTAGAGCCGCCGCTGGAGAAGGCCCTCGAGGAGCAAGAGAAGACGCTAGAGAAGCAGATCAAGGACAGGCCCCTACAGGCGTTGCAGGAGCAGCAGGATAAACAAGATGAAGAGGCCGAGAGGGCATCCGCCACCCCAGAAAACGGCAACACCGAGTCCACCACTCCTCCACCCCCTCACCACCGGCACCAAGTTCTTCAAGACGACGACCGCGAACTTGTCTTCCTCCAAGACCACCTCACCTCTCTCCACAAGTCCTTTTTCGATGCTTACGATCAGAACTCGTCCTCTCCATCCTCGCTCGACACTCAATCCATTCCGGACGTGGGCACCATCCTCACCAACCTCAAATCCCACGCGCTCAGCGGATGCAAAATTGTCCTCTCGGGAATCGTCCCGATAGGGATGGACGTCTACCGATCCGAAATCGGGATTCAAGTTGCCAGCTTCGGAGCAGAGCTGCGCAGCTCCGTGACACGAGACGTGACGCACTTGGTGGTTAGTTCCCAGAGGCCACGGACGAAGAAGGTCAGACAAGCGATACGCTTCCTGCCCAAGATCAAGATTGTCAATCAGGACTGGCTGGCAGCGTGTTTCTCGGAGTGGAAGGTGGTTGACGAAAAGCCTTACCTCATCGAAGGACTGGAGGATGCGCAGAAGAAGTTGAGCGAGAAGGTGCAGGATGCCGAGGCGACGGAGACGGTTAGCGATGCCGACGATACGGACAGCGGGAATGCGCCGCCGGGGAAGAAGAGGATCCTGAGGTTGAAGCCGCCGCCGAGGGTCCGCTTTGCCACCGCCGCTACCACTGGGAACGACGAGGACGAGGATGAGGACGACTCAGATTCGGGTGGAGATGATGAAGATGAGGATGAGGATATGGATGAGGAGCTCGAAGCGTTGAAGCCCGTCGATGAAGATGGGCAATTAAGCCCCATTGATGGGTTGAAGACCTTTAACTGGGGTAGCGCGGATGAAGAGTTGGCAGAATTCCTTGAATCCGGTTCGGACGACGACGACGACGACGACGACGACGACGACGAGGAGGATGACGAGGACGAAGATGGGGAAACGCCCGGCCAGACAACAACAAACACTACTACAACAACAACAACCTCGTCATACGAACAACTACTAGCCGCGCAGGGTGCTGCGCCCTCCACATGCACAAAACGCAAAGCAGACGACGACGAGGAAGAAAGAGAGGAAGAAAGTAACAAACGCCGGAAATCCATCCTTGGTGGTCCCGGTCCCTCCTCGCTAAGAAACGAGCTAAAGGATGAGGACGCCGAGGCTACTACTGCCGCCGTGGCTGAGGCTGCGGGGGCCGCTGCCGCTGCTGCTGCAGAGGTGGAAGCCCAGGCTGCCCAGGATGCCCAGGATGCTCAGGATGCCGATGACTTGGACAAGGAGTTTGAGGAGCTGGATGAGGAGGCCTTGGAGGCGGATTTCTTGGCGATGGATGAAGGTGAGGGTGCCGAGGTACAGGGGCAGCAAGTGAATGGAGAGGGGAATGGGAATGGGGGTGTTAGTGAGAATGGTTAGGGGCTGAGCTAGTTGAGATTGACAAGTCTGAAACTGAGACAACATTTTATGATTATTTGTATTGTTTTGTGAGGTATAACTTGTGGCGACTCGGTGAGATTATGTGTGTAATGCGAGGAGGCAATAGCGCCCTTTGGTGGTGCTAAACTTGAGGCCGTCAGAGGGCGACTACAGATTACGCTAACATTCTCCAGTGCGCTAAGCACGGCCATCTGTTAGCGGGCGACTGCCTTACGTAATCACCGAACCAAGCAGCTGTCCCCTCCCAAGCTCCAGGCTCGCGGCTGCAAGCGAATCGACCTTCAAAAGTCTGGCACGTCACTCGGTCAACTCTACCCTCCAGAGCTCTCCGCGCGACTCCTGTCCAACCCCTCGACGACTTCTCACCGACCGAGCAAGCGCGGCAGACGAAGCGAAGCGAAGCGATTGATCCTTCTATCAACGCAAAAAGCCAATCGACCGAACAAAGAGGAACACAGCACTCTCTCGAACCCACACACCAATTGCCCAGCATGCCTCAGGATATGCCCCCCGCTGGCGGCTATGATGCCGTTCAGTACAAGGTGGGTTTTTGCTCTTTTTTTTGCTCTCCCTCTGCCCGCTGCGATGGACGAATCGCGATGCGACGGACGAGGGACAATCGACAACTTGGACCAGGTTTGGGAGAGGGGAAACGAGACGAGGGCGAAGAGGAGAGGAGCACAGCGGCAAAGCAGCCAAGGAAGCGAGCAGGAGAATTGCCAAAAAAGAGGGACCGAGAGAAACGATACCGCTCCTAGGGAACTAGGGACAAGCACCGGTGGAGCGCTGCTCGAGTCATGTCCTTCCCAGGCCCCTTTCTGGACTCGAGTCGAAGGACAGCAACGCGACCTGCGCACAAACGAACAAGAATACGGATCGATGGGCCGGGGACTGGAAGATCAGGACAAACGCACCGTCTCGGAAGGAGGAAGAATATCGCAGCATACTACTCGGAGTCGCTCTGTTGGCGTCCAAGATGGAGTCCTCCCCGACCCCGACCAGGATGCATGGCCGTCGGAACTATTCCTAGAATCCGGGGAAGTGGGTTACGGCTGTGGGGACTCGGGACAAGAACATGGAGCTGCCCGGGAAGTTCGACGTCGTCGACAACAATGTGCGGCATGGGGATATACGACCAGCGAGTCAATGACTGCGGATCTACTCTTGTGGTTATCATGCCGTCGTGACCAGACGGCTTCGCGGTGCGAGGCCTGCGCCGCAAAACACCAGAAACATTCCTCAGCCTCGTCGTCGTACTCAGCGCTGTCCTCGTTTCGTCCAGCATCGCCTTCGCGCGCAGAGACGTCTGTCTACAGTGGCTTTACTTTCTGGATTTGGAATCCAAGACTGACGTTGACTTTCTCAGCGCAACCTCCCGCCCAGCGCCTTCAAGCCCAAGACTCTGCTCGCTGTCGGTGGCTTGATCATGGTCTACGGCTGGTACCATCTCTTCCACGGTATTCGTGAGCAAAGGTAGGTACTTTCTCCCTTCCTTCCGCCTTCTTTCACCTAAGATCAGAAAAACTAACCCACCACCACCTGGTACCACCCCATGCAGAGAACTCGCCCGCGAAAAGATGTGGTCCCGCATCCACCTGATTCCCGCCCTCCAAGCCGAAGAGGACCGCGATCTCGTCCGTCGCCACTTGGCTGACGTCCAGCGCGAGAAGGAGCTGCTCGGAGACAAGGGCGTCAAGGTTTACCACTCGGACAGATACGTTCGCCCTACTTTTGCCATTACTCCGGGTATTACTAAGGATTAAGTTCAAGTGTGTGGATGTGAAGGAAGAACTGGGGATAAGGGGAGAGGATTTGGGGATGGAGCATGGGAGAATGGGAGGAACACAGGACTCCCGGGTTTGGTCGTTGGTTGTTCGTGAGTGGGTTGTAGATAAGGTACTTACTTGCCTGGTTCAAAATGAAGGGTGAGGATAGACTTAGACGGGGAAGCAAGCAAGCAATGTGTTGAGGTTGTGGCAACCGAGAGGGCTTAACTTGTATGTGATGCCAAGTCTTTGACATCTCGGCCCGACACCCACACTGCCTGGTCACACTGTCTGGTCGAATCAAGCACCCGAATCTCGAAGTTACCGTTCGGTACCTCTATTGTAAGGCCCGGACGAAAACCAACGAATGTCTACCTGCTCGTCGGTTAGGTGGATTCGCTTCGCCAGCCAACCGCCTCTCATAGTTCCTAACCGGCGAGTACGTTATCTGCACAACTACCCAACGAGCCCAGTATGAAGCTGGGCCAGAATCCCACAACCATGACATCGCTGTAAACACCAAAGCGATTTTGATTCCTTCTTTTGATCCTTAAAGTCAACCCTGTGTCCACGCGCATTTAGTCAGGCGAGACATCATCTCGATCGAAACACGTCGGAGATGACATACGATTCTACGGAAGTGTCTCCCAGTCTTGGCCACTACTGCGATGTTTGCGGCAACCTTACCCCCAAGGACGGATGGTACCAAGCGCCATGGTATTCAAAAGCCGTGGCCATGCATTGCATGATGACGCGCGCAGACGCTGGGTGCAAATGTTGCGGCGTCATACTTGGGGCTGTCAGTTGGGCTAGGGATGCCTTCCTTCGTGTCTTTCCCAAAGTTTCGCCAGTTCTTGTTCCAGAGGTCTGTATCTGGATAAGACCGGATCGACCCTTCACGGTCGTGGTACATTACTCTGCCGTCCCTTGGCTTGGTATTTTTGGTCTGCATATGACGGCCTTTGAGTTGTGTACCCCGGAAGGCAGGTGTGATCCCCGTGGAGTGTTTTCTGTGTCTCATCACTGGCCTCTACCCTACCCATCCCGGCGTCTGTACTTTGACTTTTCTGTGCTAACTACCTACTGTACTTAGGCTTTGCTCAGTTCCACCCAAGATTCAATTACATATCCGAGATCCCGAAATATCCAGCGTCGCTCGACCTCGAAAAACTCGTGTCTATTGTCAAACCTTGGCTCAAGCAGTGCGATCGTGGTCATATCGCCTGCCAGCAAAACCCTTTAACGCTACCAAAGAGGCTCATCGATATAACTGGCAACCTTCGATTAATTGAACCCGAGCCACATGTCGGCGGCGGCAAACTCGTCAGATACGCAACTCTCAGCCATTGCTGGGGTAGCAAGGAAGCGGCATCTTCACTGGCCAAAACTCTGTCGACAAACATCCAACAGCATTTGACCGCGATCTCCCGAGATCAGCTTCCCCAGCTATTCCGCGACGCGATCGACGTAGCTCGTGCTCTGGAATGTGAATACATCTGGATAGACTCTCTCTGCATCATACAAGACAGTCAAGAAGACTGGAAAGATCAGTCAGTTCTCATGAGCGAGGTGTATTCTAACGCCTATCTCAACATTGCAGCCTCCGCTTTACCCAACAGCTCAGGCACTTTGTTCCAGGACAGAGTGTATTACTTCGGACTCAAATGCAACAGCAACGAAGACAACTCAAGCAACAAGAACATGCTGCCCATAGACACTTGCACACTATGGGTGCCCAACGACAGAGGCGTCCAGTGTCCCGTGACAGTTCGATATTCCATGGATCGTGCCCATCGTCATCTGTGCGGAGACGCCGACTACGCGCACGGCAAAGAGGAACCACTGCTGGAGCGCGCTTGGGTCTTTCAGGAGAGGATACTGTCACGCAGAACCGTTTACATATCTTCTACCGAGGTCCTTTGGGAATGCCGCTCACGGTATTTCTGTGAATGTGGCGAAGTCAACAATCCTATTCCGACAGAATTCGGAAACTTAGAGTGGGAGATCGGGCATACCGGCCCTTTGGATCATATCTACGAGGAAGCCCCCCTATACTTTAGCCCTATCTCAAAGAAAGTGAGATTCGCCGATGTCTGCTTATCGAAAATGTCAACAAACCAGGCATTGGCTTTCTGGAGAATATTGGTCGAAGAATACACCACGCTCATGTTGACCAGAGAATCTGACCGTGATATCGCTCTGTTTGGCATTCGACAGTCGTTTATGACGGGAAGAGATTTCACTTACTATGCTGGCATATGGATCCAAGACCTTCCCCAGTCACTCCTTTGGACAGAAGGCCCTGTGTCCTGCCTAATTGATAAACCCGAAAAGGGTATGAACGCCCCTTCTTGGTCATGGCTTTGGCGTAAGTGCAGAATAAACGGACAAGCAATTTGCTTGCACAAGGTCGACTTTGGTCGTTATGACCTAGAGAGTTTTGAGAAGGATTCCCGGGTGTCCTTCCATGTTCCTGATGATGTCTACCAGAGATGTCATAATCAGTCACTCATACCGCCCACCCTCGGGCACTTTCCTCTCTATCTTACTGCACCTTTCCTTTACGGTTCGATAGAGCGTCACGGTGGTTGTTCTGAGAACGGTTACTTTCTTCCACTGTCGTTTCCAGATGACGGGCCGTTGACTGACCGCATCAAAGGTTATGGGGAAACGCTCAAGATCCAAGTCAGGCTCGATTCGGGATCTTTCTGGAAACCAGAAGGCCGGAAGCGTTACTGTTACTGTGTGCTGTTAGGTCACGCGGCTAGAACACAACTAGGCGATCAGGACGAGACGCACGAATGCATGCTGTTGCTGGAAGAAGTGGGGGGAAGATTGAGGAGGTGGTTAGCCCCGAAACATAAAAGAAGATATGTGAGAACGGGGCAGGTAGATTTCAAGTTTGAACCTCGACCCAATGGGCACGAAGGCGGGGCTGAACAAGACGGGCAAGATGCTCGGATCAAAAGGACCAACCTTTTCGACGACGCGCAGGTCAAGGAATTCGTTATTGTCTAGGTAGATTTGACTCAGGTAACAGAAATATAATCCCCACATACTGGTATCTTAACAGCTCAGTCTAGTCCATAACCCCTTCATCAGGATCCTCTTTCAGCCGTTCATGCGTCTTTGTTTCACCTCCTGGTAGATACCTTAGGTACCTACCTACCCAATGTGTTTCCGGAACTAAACAATCTCTACTAGAATCTAGCCGATGTGTTTTCCACTCATCATGAGATATATATATTACAGCTCTGTGACGGTCTTTAGCAACACCGGTCCCACATGAGACCGAAGAGCGATATTGCACTCTCCGATGTATCCGTGTTCAGTTATTGAGCTATTGGATGTTGAATACCTAGCAAGTTGCCTTTCAACTTGAGAGCTGTGTCTCATTGTCTTGATCTCTCAAAAAGTTGTTGTTGTTCGCGTGATGGAGGCTTGATAGAGGAATCTTTGGCACCTATACTTCCGCTTTCGAACTGAAACATCCCTCATGGCACCAAACCTGGATATGATCGACTGGAGGTTAAAAGGATGCAAGTATAAAAGGATGCAAGTACGTCAGGTGTAGACCAACCTGTCAGAATTTTTGGCCAAGGTACCTAGGTAGATACAACCTTGACAAGTGATAACTCGAAGGCGAACTTGATGGCCGTTGAAGGAGGACAAGAAGACGAAGATGGCGGAAACACAATGGAGGCTTTTTAACGGCAGCCCTCCTACTCCTCATAGATGGTGCCGATGCCCACATGATCACTCGCCAACAGACATCAGAGCTGTTGCGATCATCTGTATTATGAGGAATGTAATATACGGACATGTACTGTTCGGATATGGGGCACTGGTTTGCCGGTAATCAGCCGCCGATTTTGTAGGTTGGGCCTGACGGGTACCGTTGTTGGACTCAGAGAACAAGGGCCGAAATGTGACTTTATTGTGGTTGCATGTGGTAACGAACAGAAGAATGTAAAGGGAAACGGGCGTTAAAGGTATAGACAAGCGGCCAACACCAAAAGCTTTTGGCGAACAAGTTGATCAAGTGATGAGAAAGACGCGAAGAAGGGGAAGATAGATTGGGACGACCTGGAGTTCAAATGACCTAATCCTCAGTATCGCGTCATTCATCTTTTGTACCCCGCAACGCCCTCGCAAACGACACCTTGAAACGAGGAAGGAACAATCATCCCAGTGCCAAGATCACCTAGAGGTAGCTAGCTCAATGGACGCTCAAATGTGCCTTCCTCGGATCCCAGAAGTACCTACCTAAGAAGAATTTGAACATGCTGTGTTCCTTCCCAAGACACAACATCTCCTCCCCAGATCATCACTGCATCACAACACGCAGTCACCTGCCTGAGTGTGTCCACATCGCGAGTACCTTGGCCCTACCTAGTTCTGCTTCTTCGTCCTAAAAAACATATTAACCCTCCCCATCATCCCCTGCAGTCCCTTGGGCGCCTTCCCCTCCTCCTTGGCCATCTTCTGCGTCTCCTCCCACCCCTCTCTGATCCAACCTGGCAGCCTGGCCCTCACATTGTCCCTCTCATACCGATGATCAATCAGCACAATCGCCGCGTAATCGTTCTGATGTCGGATCGCTCTGCCGATGGACTGGTTGACGGCGCGGAGCGTGGCGTTTTCGTAAAAGACGGTGGATGCGCGAGTGGCGAGTTTGGCCATGTTGGCGGGCTTGTTGTTCTTATGATGTCTGTTTCTGGACGAAGAAGAAGGGTGGTTGGTGTTGGACGGGGGCGGGATAACTGGTTGTGCGGCGGCGGCAGTGGTAGTAGTAGGATGAGAGGCGTTATACCGCTCGACGAAGTTCTCTTCGAGATATTCCCTGCGCGCTTCCCATTCGGGCGAGTGAGGGTTGGGATAAGGCAGGCCGACGACGATGACGCATCGGCCTAAGCGGTCCGAGAAGTTGATGCCTTCGGACATCTTGCCGCCTACTACCGAGAGCAGCATGGCCCCCTTTACCCGAGCTCCGGATGGGGATAAGGGCCGCACTTCGGAGTGGATCACGTCGCTGTACTTTTGGAGCGTCTGGTCGCTCGACTCGGTTTTGGAGTCCATGAACAGGGCTTTCTTGCTTTCGAGTCGCTCCCACATGGTTTTGGGGCCCATGGCTTGGTCGTGCACCTTCCAGACTTGGATGACTTCTTCTAGGTAGCCGTACGAAGGGAAGAAGGCGACGACGCCGTCGGGTACCACAGAGCAGAGGTTGAGAAGTACCAAGCCGAGACGGTTGATCATGTTCGAGTTGCTGCGCTTGGAGAAGGTGAAGTCGAAGCAGTCCTCGCCGATTCCCGTGTCCACTTTTGGATTGGGCGCAATAGACCCAAGGGTCCAGACGCAGAGGTTCTCTTTGGGGATGACGTGGCCGCAGCTGAGTGTTGTGATCTTCTCGGGCGGTACGTCGGGGAACAGATGTGCTTTGTAGTCCTCCATAGGAGACATGGTTCCACCAGCCAGGATGACCGCCCTCGCGCTTTCCGCAATCGACGAGAAGGCGTGTGTCGGGGAGAGAAGCATGTAACTAAGCTTCATATCCTGGATTTCGCCTCTTGGTGGAGGGATCTTTTCAAAGAAGATCCTCCCCTCCGAGCTCAGATTCGTCAAGGCCGTCAAGAACGAGCACAGAGTATGAAGCACCGGTGGTGTGCCTTCCCTCTTCTTGATCTCCTTCTCGGCTTCCTCGTCATCTGTGTCCCGACTTTCTTCCTCGCAGTAGCTGACATAGCCCTCGATCTTAAAAGCCAACTTGCTCTCTTGGACATAGCTGATCAACTTGTACAAGTTGATCTGATCGGCGCCACCCGTCGTCAACAAAAGGTTGGCATCGTACACGATTCCTTCCTGGTCCTCCTTGAGCCCCTTGGCAGCCTGGTCCAGTCTTGATTTGATGTACACCCCCAAAGCTTCCACCACTCGTTGTAGCTGAGCAACCATGACCCTGTTTTCTCCATTTAGTTTCTGATGGAACCGTTGGTAATACATGGCCAGTGACAGTTTGGCTCTTTTGAGGTCCGTGTACTTGATCTCAGCTGCATGCACGTTGGATACGGCGTCCATGATGTTGTGCGCCTCGTCTATAATCACAATGTTCCCTTGGAGCTTGATGCCCAAAGCCTCACGGGCGCTTTTCTGTAGGAGGAGAGGGTATGGTAACGTGATCACCTCCGCCCCAGGAATGGCAGAGCGGGAGGCGTAGTAAGGACAGATTTTGAGCTGCTTGCCGGTCTGATAGAGGTCCTCGATGTCCGGTAGCGTGGCGAGAGCGGTGTCGCGGAACTCGTGGGTAGCTTTGAGGTTGGTGGCGCTTGGTAGGTAAGGACATCGGTGTTCTTTGGGTGTCTTTGGTTGTTGGAGAGACTGACACCGTTCGTTGATGGCTGCCAGGGTGCCAAGTTTGTTAACGGAGGGATTGATGCAGAGCTTTTGCCTCGAGGAAAGCGGAATCTGCTTGACGATTTCTTTCGCGGGATCATCTTGAGCATCGAGTGTCGGAACAGAAGCAGGGAACTCGGGCCTCCTCAACTCCTGGATAAACTGCGTCAACTGCGAATGCGTCCTCGAGGTGTAGAAGATCTGTCATCTTGTAAGCTCCATCCGTTTTGCCAAGTTCCCTCATCGAATCCAAACTCACCTTAATCCCCTCCTCAGCCACTAGCCCATCTTCTCCTCCCTTCCTTCCTCCCGCAGTCCCCATACCCACCTTCTCCAAGAGCTCTCTCGTCTCCTTGCTTAACTGACCCATCGGATCATTCTCGTCGAATCCCCCTTGATCCGTCCAATCGTCAATCAAGAACTCCTTATCCTCATCACTCGCCGTCAACCCTCTACTCCCGCCACCACCGCTCCCCATCTTCTTCTTGTCCCCTTCTTCCTCGTCCCCTTTTCCCCTGTCCAACTTCCTCCTCTTCCCACCCCTCGCTTGCCCTTTTTCGCTCTCCTTCTCCATCTCCCTCTCCCGTTCCCTTATCCGCTCCAGCGTCCTTTCCATCTCTTGATACCTCTGCGCCAGCTCCTGGCGTTTCCTCTTCAGAGCGCTCTCCACCATCCACCCCGGTTCTCCCGATGCCTCCATTTGTTGCTTGATCTTTTCCATCTCGGACTCGAATTGCAAGCGCTTGTGGTTGCGCAACCAGGTTAAGGAGGCGCAGATCAGTGACAAGGATTTGCCGGTGCCGGTGGGGGATTCGAAGAGGGCGATTTGTGCGTGGTGGCCCTTGGAGACGCTGCTGGTGGGAACTTTATCTTTGCCTTTATCTTTGCTGGTAGCGGTTTTGGAGGTGACTTTGTCTTCAGTGGCTCTGTTGAGCATGTGAACGGTAGGGACGGTGGTCATGTTAAATAATGGGGGTGGTGACGGGGACTTGGACGGTTTGCTGGGGATGAGGGTGGTGGCGGTCGATGAGAAAGCGGTATTCGTCGTGTTAGGGGGCACGGCGACGGTTCGGTCTAGAACTGAGTACAGAGTTTGCATAAAGGCTGTTTGGATGGGGTAGGGAGTGTATGGGTGGTTGAAGTCGGTTGGTAGTGGTTTGTCTGCATTCTGCGAGTCCCTTTGGATAAACGAGGGGCCTATGACTTTGATGTCGGGTATTGGTAGTGTGGAGGCCATTTTGTGATGATTTTGTGGTTGTTGCGCTGACTGAGTGGTGATGAGGATGATGTGATGGCTTGTGTGAATCCATCCAAGGCGGAAATGGCAAGAATGTTCACGGCGATGTCAAAAGTGGGGAAGGTGAGAAGATGGGGGGCGAAAACAATGCTGAATACTAAAACCAAGTGGTGCCTGGCGCTCGCGCAATGGAATTCTTTGATGGAGGTGACTGGACAAGAAGATGAAGAAAGTTTGGGTGGGTTACGCGGCCAGCAGACCGTGACGGCACGGGAGGGATATGTTTGTAGCGATGTCACGTGAGCGCGTGTTAGGTGCTGTCGGGTGCTCGCACAAGACTGCACGGTGCTGCTGCTCAGGGGCAACAACCATGACTGCTTACAGGAATACCTTCCACTTAAGCTACAAGATGGAAATTCCAAGGCGATAAGTAAGGTATGCCTTCAAATTCCTATCGACAATGCGACAACATGGTATCTAGGAGCGTATCTAATCAATGAACCCATCACGCACCTTTTAACGCCCAGCGCCTATTATGCTACTCCCATGTCAGACAATACTCTCAAACACAATTCATGAATCCAGGCCACTAAACCCGCAAAATATCCATCTCATCGTCCTCTCCCTCTTCCTCTTCCTCCCCACTCTGACTTCCGCCCTGTTCCTCCTCTAATCCCAACTGCAAAAAGGGATGATTCAATGCATCCTCTGCACTGATCCTCCTCGCCGGATCTAGATCCATACACCTGGCCAGGAACTGCACCGCCAACTTCTCATCCTCCGCCATCTTGAAGCCCGTCTCCCGACACGTACTCCAGAGAATAATGCGCTCGAAACTGAACCCCTGCGTGCCAATCGTGGGAATGGTCGTCTCAAACATGCACCCGTGGAGCTGGCCGGCCTGTCGCATGCGCTTGATGCCGAACATGGTGGCGATCTCCACCATGGCCTCGACGTCGTCGGCCGAGTTGAAGAAGGGGAAGCGCTTGGACAGGATGGTGAGGAGGATCACGCCCGCGGACCAGATGTCGATCTTGGTGGTTTGTTCCGTGCACTTGAACAGCACTTCGGGCGCACGGAAGCCTCTGGTGCCAGCACGGTTGGCGCGCCGCGAGGGGCGCGTGTCTTGTTTCGGGTAGCCGTTGTGCGGAACACTCGAG
The DNA here is from genome assembly GCA_033297205.1 of Pseudoneurospora amorphoporcata. Lineage (NCBI taxonomy): Eukaryota > Fungi > Ascomycota > Sordariomycetes > Sordariales > Sordariaceae > Pseudoneurospora > Pseudoneurospora amorphoporcata. The sequence goes on along the minus strand of MU859151.1, from coordinate 94,732 downwards.
TTCTGGTGGGCGGCCCGGAGACGGTTGCGCCGCGTGGTCGGATCCTCATGGCAGAGGCATGGTTTGCATTCGGACCCTTCGCGCTCGGCAAGACCAAAGTCGACCAGGACGCCCCGCTTGGTCGAAGGGTCGTAGAGGAAATTGGTCGGTTTGATGTCGCGGTGGAGGATCTTGTGCCGGTGGACGCTCTCGAGAGCCGTGAAGAGGGAGCGGAGGTAGATGGCGATATCGGTAGGTGTCATGTTGCGGAAGTATTCGCGGAAATCGGCATGGCGGAAGTAGGGGAGGATGGCGATGACTTGGTCGGTTTCGCGGAAGGCCGTGATCAAGGGACAGACCGATGTGCAGCCGCGCAGGTCGTGTAGCAGGTCGAGCTCGTTCAGAATACGGGTGGGAGAGGAGGTGACGTAGATCTTTTTGATGGCGACATATTTCGGTTTGCGCCGTGGGCGAGTGATGGCGGCACTGGAGCTCGAGTTGCGTCCGTATGTCCTGAGAGGGGGAGGCGCCCACTTGTCGCTTTCCTTTTCGTAGTCCCACGAGTTGTCGTATTGGTCGTAGACGAGGTCTTCGGCTTTGTAGACGGTCGAAAAGGTGCCTGGAATGAGAGCAAGTGGTCAATTATTGATGGTGTCAAAAGGGTCTTGTTGGTGTTTCTAACCTTCTCCAATGCGCTTGATCAGCCGATATTGCTGTCGGAAACCTGGAAAGGTGTCTTGGAGTTTCGCCATGTCGTCCTGGATGCTGGGGTCTACAACTTGAATGCCGTCGTCTGAGCTCTCTGAACACACCGAATCCTGGTCATCGTCGTTGTCATGGTCATGATCATCCTGTTGCTCCCCCTCGGCCTCGGTAACACTGCTTGCTTCGACTTCCTCGTCGTCGTCGACGTCGTGGACATCATGGTGGCCATGCTCGGCCTCGTCGCTCATTTCGGTATCCTGGGTGGAGGGCGCATCTTGGTGTAAGCGGAAGTGCTCTTGTTCTCGTTGGCGACGTGTTGAGGTAACGGCAGCCATTCTTGTAGTACACTAACACTGGAGCCGAGAGTGGTCAGGGCGAGTTCGAGCGTCGAGAGACCAGCAAGAACCAGCGCGAGGGCCATGAATTAAAGAAATAGGAGGAGTGGCCTGTTTGTTTTGTGGATTTTGTGTATTTTGTGTAGTCTAGTCGGTCAAGGTATGTTTAGTGATTATAGCGTAGTGACGGAATGATTTTGGCGGTAGGGACATGTGCACGGGCCATTCACCCATGGAAGACGCGACTTGCACCCAACCAAAAGTTGAAACAGCTTGCAGGCACGCGTCGAAAGTCAACAAACACCTCAGGTCAGGTACCGGCCCGTTGCTAGGGCCCATCTCCCCCACAACTACCCCACTGGAACCACTGTAGCACAGCGCTGATCCCGTCGCATTCGAGGCCCGAGGATGGAAACATTCCAATCTTGACCAAAACACCATTACCGGGCATATACCCCCGCCGACAAGGCGACCAGTCCAACACGATGGACTCGATAAACTTCGACATCAACAATGCGCTCAAGCATTACATGGACGATCCTGCCAGTATCCCCACACCAGAAGCTGACAGCGCTCTTGTCGACTGCGAGAACGAGCCCGAATCCCTCGCCGACAACGGCCTCATCAACAGCATCCTCAACCCCATTGTCGACGCCGTCGCAGAGAACCCCGACGCCATCACGCGCGCCCACATCTTTGACTCGTTGCAGTTTCTCCTAAAGTGCGCTTCCATTCGCTACGTTCCGGTGTCTTCAGGCGCCAAAGGCGACAACATCTAACCAGACTCGATACGTAACGTATGACCAGACAAGGCCTGACTAACAAGCTTCGCTTTCTAGGTACACCTCCTTCCTATCAGCCCATGCGCTCAGCAAAATCTTCGACCTCATTACCTCAGGTCTCGCTGCCGAAGCCGACGTTGTTCATCACGACCTAGAAGCCGAAGAACAAGAGCTCCTCGCCCACCACAAACAGCTGCTCGACATATACGCCTTCCTCCTACAATGGACCATCGCCGGCGTCGAGGCCAAGGCCGCAGAGAAGGCTTCCAATACCGTAACAAGCAGAGGCCGCGGAAAGTCAAAGAAACCCACAGCGAGAGACGGCACCTGGGACTCATCCGCGCAACTCGAAACGGCTCTCAATACCATGGTCAAGGCTCTTAGGCTGAAGCTCGCCAGGATATTCATGACCACTTCGGAACGCGACACCTTCATTGGTCTGTTGACTCGACCCGTGTATATGATACTCGAGAGCGAACAGCGGACCAAAAACACCAGTATACGCATGCACTGCTGGAAGGTGCTGTGTGTGGCCATCAAGCACCACGGCCACGGTTATGCTGCGCAAATCTCGATTGTCCAGAACTTGACCTACTTTGAGCATCTGGCTGAGCCCATGGCCGAGTTCCTCCACATCTTGGCCGAGCAATACGACTACCCACAGCTAGCCGAGGAAATCCTACGAGAGCTCAGTAACAAGGAGTTCAACAGCAACGACAACAGGGGCCCCAAGTCCGTCTCGACCTTCATGATCAAGCTTTCCGAGCTGGCACCCAGAATCATCATCAAGCAGGTGACCCTGCTGGCCAAGCAGCTAGATAGCGAATCGTATACCCTACGTTGCGCTTTGATCGAAGTCTTTGGCAACATGTTGATACACCTTAGCAAGTCGGCCGAAAGAGGCGAAAACCACAAGACCCAGATGAACGCCTTCTTTGATGTCTTGGAAGAGCGATTCCTCGATATCAACCCTTACTGTCGTGTCAGGGCCATTCAGGTTTACGTCAAGCTCTGCGAGTTGGAGCAAAAGTTTCCCAAGCGACGACAGAAAGCCGCAGAGCTCGCTTGCCGCAGTCTCGAGGACAAGAGCAGTCACGTCAGGAGGAATGCCATCAAGTTGCTCGGCACCTTGATCAGAACTCACCCCTTCACGGCTTTACACGGTGCCCAGTTGGCCCGGAAGGATTGGCAAGAGCGCTTGAACAAGGTGGAAGAGGAGCTCAACGCGTTGAAGCCACCAGTGGATGCTCCAGGGCTGGATGGTGAGGCTGGCAACACCTCGGTAGACCCAGCTCTCCTTGACGAGGCAACCCAGATGATGGAATCCCCCAGAAAGCAACCATCAGAGATGACGGAGGAGGAAAAGATGGCAGCCATTCGCAAGGCCCAAGAAGAAGCAGCCACCTCGGAAGCCATCGAGAAGCTCACGCTGACCAAGCGCTACTACAGCGAAGCGCTCAAGTTTATCGACGTCCTCCACGACGCCACCGAGACCGTTTGCCAGTTGCTCGGATCCAAAAACAAGAGCGAGGTCATTGAAGCCATGGACTACTTTGAGGTCGGCGACGCATACAACATCGAGCAGAACAAGATCGGCATCCGTCGTATGCTCAGGCTGATCTGGACCAAGGGCAACAGCGATGAAGGCAAGGGCGTGCAAACCCATCTGATCGAGTGCTACAAGAGATTGTTCTTCGAGGCGCCTGGCAACTTTAATGCCAACGATGCGGCGACGTACATTGCAAGGAACATGATCAGTCTGACGTTTGGCGCTACTCCTGCCGAGTTGACTTCGCTGGAGCAGCTGCTGAGCACCATGATGAAGTCGGGCATGATCTCGGACTTGGTCATTGCCAAGCTGTGGCAGGTGTATGGCGTGCAGAAGCGGGACATCTCGAGGACACAGCGTCGCGGCGCCATCATTGTGCTGGGCATGCTGGCCACCGCCAATCCCGAGATTGTGGTGGGCGAGATGGAGACGATGCTTCGTACTGGTCTCGGAGCCCACGGCCGGGCAGACCTTCAGCTGGCCAAGTATACCTGCGTCGCTCTTCGCCGCATCAACCCCACAGGTCGTCAGTCCAAGGATTCCGCTATCAAGTTCTCCCGGCTGCCAAACGACCATGCCCTCCTCACCAAGCTTGCTGCCATCACCGAGGTGCCCACTGACAGCAAGGAATGGTATGGTGTTGCCGAACAAGCCATCAATGCCATCTACGCCATCGCCAAGCACCCCGACGTTCTGTGCTCCGAAATCATTCGCCGCAAGACCAGGGCCGTGTTCGCTGGCCCGCCCAAGTCGCGTTCGGCTTCTTCCCATGAGGAGAAGCCGCCATCACCAACAGAGCCCGCAGCAGAGCCCACGCCAGCTGAAGAGCCCAACAACCCGGACGCCATGGACGAGGACGAGCCCATATCCGTCCAAGCACCAGCCGCTACCCAGCCCGAAGATGCCGAATCCAAGAAGCAACACCGAGAACACGCCATCGCGCTTTCGCAGCTCCTCTTTATTGTCGGCCACGTAGCCATCAAGCAGATCGTTCACTTGGAACTATGCGAATTGGACTTCAAGCGCCGTAAACAAGAGAAGGAGAAGGCAGCTGGAACGACAAACAAGCGCACATCTCTTTCGGCCTCGGCCTCCGCCAACCGCCGCAAGTCAGCCGGCCCCAAAGCCACAAAGGACGAAGAAGACCAAGACGAACTTGACCTCATCGGCGGCACCACCGAAGACGACTTCACCGAAGCCATGTTCCACATCCGCGAGCGCGAACTTCTCTACGGGCCGCAATCCCTTCTCGCCATGTTCGGCCCCATGGTGTCGGAAATCTGCGCAAACAACACGACGTACCGCAACCGCGAACTCCAACAAGCCGCCACCTTGTGTCTCGCCAAGCTCATGTGCGTGTCGTCGGAATACTGCGAAGCCAACCTTCCTCTGCTCATCACCATCATGGAGCGCTCCGTCGATCCTACCGTGCGCTCCAACGCGGTTATCGCGCTCGGCGACATGGCGGTATGCTTCAACCACCTCATTGACGAAAACACCGACTTCCTCTACCGTCGCCTGTCGGACCCCGACCCGTCGGTCAAGCGCACCTGTCTCATGACACTCACCTTCCTCATCCTGGCCGGCCAAGTCAAGGTCAAGGGCCAGCTGGCTTCAATGGCGCTCTGTCTCGAAGATGGGGATAAGCGCATCGCCGACTTGGCCAGGATGTTCTTCACGGAGCTTTCGACCAAGGACAACGCGGTGTACAACCACTTTGTCGACATGTTCTCTTTGCTTTCTTCGGACGCCAGTCTGGAAGAGGAAGGGTTCAGGCGGGTGGTCAAGTTCCTGCTCGGCTTCGTGGAGAAGGACAGACATGCTAAGCAGCTGGCGGAGAAGCTGGCGGCGAGGCTGCAGAGATGCGATACGGAGAGACAGTGGAATGATGTCGCTTTTGCGCTGGGACTCTTGCAGCATAAGAATGAGGAGATTGCCAAGGTTGTGGCGGAGGGGTTCAAGGTCGTTCCGACTGGGCCGGGGCAGGGGCAACAGGGGGTGCAGGCCACTCAGGCTACGCAGGCGAGGGCTTGAGGAGGGATGGGAGGTCGGTGGTGAATGATGTTATGTGGTGAGAGGTTGAAGGAGTGGAAAGGTCTTGGCAATACGAGTATGGTTAGGATATTGGGATTTGGATGAACGGCGTTAGGCGTATTGAGTATTTTATACCTAGGGATAAAAAGAACATGGAATGCTGTTTCGGAAAGTCATGGATGGTAGGTAGCTGGTAGGTAGGTAGGTAGGTAGGTAGGTAGTGCCAAAAAAAAAAAAAAAAGTCGAAAAAGTCATGCCCCCATGCGGGATTGAACCGCAGACCTCATCATATCGTAGTTGCACTTTCCCGAGGTCGGGAAGATTTACGAGTGATGCGCTCTACCACTGAGCTATACGGGCTTGAACCCTGTTATGTTTGTTGAACTAGTAAAGCTAGGATAATCCTTATCAACATCAAACCATGGAAATGTCTGGACCAAAACACTGAACAACTGCCGGCGCATGGCCCTTTAACAAAACTTAAGCAAACTTCCATGTCATGAGAAAACTTCCAAGAGAGCATTCACATTTTGGCATTGCGTCAAACTTGAGTATATCTCGATCGATCTTATCCCCAGGTATAAAACCCTCAATACGTAGTCTGTCTGCTTGTTGATATGTAAAATTAGGTAGCATCATGCCCATCGATGGTCCCGTCCTCCTCCTCCTCTTCCCCCTCATCCTTATCTCGGAAGAGTTACGTCACCTTGACAACCGACTCTGGGGATGGATGGATGGAGAGACGATGAAATCTACCAGGCTATGACAGCGTCTACAAGAGGAATGAATGGATGGAACTAAATATTAAATCCCGTCCCGACCCTTGCACTGTTTGTTTTTATCATCCAAGGTGTGGTATAAATATTTCCAACAAGTCTCACCTCCGAGCATTATCTGTACCAAACATACATATATACCTACCTACGATCAACCAAGACAAAAACACTATGTTAACCCGTCTCGTCTTCTTCCGGACTCTGCTCCGGCCCCGCATGGCCTTTTTCCATGCCCGCGGCGGCGGCCCTCGCCAGCCGGTGGTGACCAAGGCACAAAAGAAGAATATACATCACAAGAAGGGCGCCAACGGCCAGAAGGTGGAAGATGATTTCGGTGGACCGAGCGGACAGGAGGTGTATCCTTTTGCTAATGCTGTTCATCGGTGAGTCTTTCCAGTCTCTGTCCTTTGTGTAGAGCAGAGCAGGTCTGAATACTGGTTGTTGTAGGATGTAATGATCCCTTGGGCTTCCATCCCCTTGATCCCCTTTCGTTCACGTTTGAGGAATCAATGAAAGAATGAATACTAACAAAGTATCCATGATACAGAAAGTACGCAACGCGCACCGCCGTCGGCGTGGCGGCCACTTGCGCGGTGCTCTACACCTCTAAAATGCTGGAGCGCAAGGGGTTCTATAACCAGCCTGGGGATCAGTACGTGTTGACGCATGATAACACCAAGGGAGAGCTGGGGGATGTGATGAGGTTGAGGGTGAGGAATGGGCAGGTTGTCTAGTAAGCATGGGAGACGAAAGGGAAGAATGGGGCTGCACGGAAAGAGATTGATCTACGGCGTTGATGATGAGTCTGTTAAAAGAGAGTATATCTCTGGTACATGTAAGTGTTAGTGTAAATAGCGACCGTTAGCGGGAGACGCGCTGAAAGATACGGGACAAGCGTTAAGATTATGATCTGGCAACTATTACAGTTACCCCGCACTGGCGACTGATCCATGGAAACCCAACTTGCCTCGTTCAACCTTTTTCGCTTTGCGTGTTCAAACCTCAACAACAAGCCAAACAACCCACGACCCGCGATCCTAACCGCGCACAATGACCACCCATACCTGCTGCCGATCCAAGCGAAAACCCTGAGCTATCGTCTATCTTCCAATCGGACCGCCCGCACATGCCTCCGTCCTCGATCGCATCCTCCTCCGAGCTCGAATAACGGCATTACAACGACGCGTCGCCGACGTCCCTCTGTCGCCTCCCTCGCCTCCGTACCCGCTCACGGCCCCTCCCCGTTTCAGATGATCTGCGTATCTTCCAACTCGGCGAGTACGTCCCCGTCCTCCTGCTCTCCGCTCTGCGCCGACACCGACACCGACGCCGGCGCCCTCTCTTTCGGATCAGCGGCATAATACGACGGCGGGCGCATCTCGCGATCGCGCTGTTCTCGATGTGCCGGCATCCCTGAACTCCTTTCGTGGAGAGTCGAATCGACTGGGGTTGGCTTTCCCCCATCGGCTCACTGGCATGCTACCTCTTGGACCTTGTGTGGACAAAGTAGCAAGATCGAAGCACGCCGGTCTTGCAGTCTCGTCGCTCCATGTCCATCGCGGTCGCTCTGAATACCTAGCAAAAAGGTTTGGGTATTCTCTTGCGCCGTGCGCCCGTGTTTCCCGTCTCGGTGTCCCCGCTCATCTCTAGCATATATACATTACTCAGTATCACCGACGCTGCTCACCTTGGCAGCGCCACCAAAGCGTTATATAAACGTCCCCAACTCTGCCCTAGGCGTCGGCACCGCCAGTTCAGCCCTCGGCGTCCCTTGTATCACCCCCGACCCCCTCGGATTTGTCATAATCTCAAACGGTCCATACTGGTGCTGCTGCTGGTCTTGCCATTGCCCTGGTGGCATCCCCCTCTGCGTATTCCCTTGCAACTCAACCGGCACCACCCTCTCCGTCATCAACTCCATCGGCTTATAGTACTCGGCCCCATTCTGCCCGACAACGTACGAATACGGACGGGTATCCCCTGGTGCCTCGAAACGGGTGCTGTCATGTGGTAGTTCGGCGAGGTAATCGGGCGGACTTCCCAGATCTCTGCTCGTCGTGTCTTGGTCGCTTCCACTTCCACCTGGGTTGCCACCATCTGATGGACCTGCGGCTTTCTCGGTGACCGCGGCTTTCCTGCGACGGCGGAGAACGATCCAGATCAGGACGGCGAGGAGGGCGCATGCAAGAGTGGCGGAGACGCAGATGCCTGCTATGGCGGCGGTGGAGATGCTTGGCGACGAGTCTGGAGTGGGCGAGGGGACTGCGGGTATTGACGATGCTGTGCTCGAAGGCACAGGGATGCCGGGGAGGGGCGTCGATGCCGATCCGGCGGACGCACCCTGTGACCCTTCCGGGTTTGGAAGGGCCGATGGCTGCATGGTAACTGCCCCGGCGGCCCGAGTGGTGGATGACGATAAAGGACCCAGCGTCACTGTCGATAGCTTGCCGCTCTCCGAGATGGTAGCCGTCACAACGACGGCGGGGTGGAACAAGTCATCGTATTGGATGTTGCACCGGACGAATTCCTCGGTGGCTTCATATTGGTCGGAACAGCTCGTCAAGCGCGGGCAGCACGCTTTTGAGACGCCCTTTTGGAGGTTGGTACAGGGAACGGCGTTGGGCTCGTCGCAGGACGAGGCCTGGTCGACGTAGCAGTTGCTCGTGCCGGTTCTAGTGCTGAGAACGTTTAGGAGCTGTGGTGTGCACTATGGTGAAGAGGCTTGGATGGTGCATATGCAGCATCTCTCCAATAGGATTCACCTATAATCCATCATGACGCACAGAGCATATTTGTTATAGTTGAGTAGAAGCGGTAGAAGCTTCTGGTTAGGGCGCTGGCGGGGACGTGGGCTAACGCCTACGTGCATTCAGGAGTGTTGTGGTGATTTTGACAAACGACAGTGAACCTTCGATATGACGGGATTCCGAACGTTGACTGGGAACCAACAGTGAGTGAGCTTTATCTCGACATCGCTCGACTCCTCTCTCCCGGTTTTTGGGCCTTGGCAGCCATGTGTTCATCAACAAAATTTCAAGTCTCTCCGCTGGGAATCGCCTTGGTTTTCGCGTGTATTATTGTTCCCTTTTACATTTACGGAGGAGCTGGACTCTGGGATGTGGCACCATCACCACCTCAACACCATGCCGGTTCCCTGGCAAGCACAACGCCGGAGAAACCCCGGGAGCGTCCGCTCGAGATAGTGGTGGCCAGCATGAAGCATGAAGACACCAACTGGGTTCACGAATACCTGCCGGACTGGCCTGCGAGCATTTACGTGGTCGACGACCCTGGTGCTCCCCTGACGGTCCCAAAGAATAAAGGGCATGAGGCCATGGTCTATCTCACGTACGTTTGTTTACCTTGGTATTCACAAGCCTGCCGGAAAAAAGTCACTAACGACCTTCAGACATATCATCGACCGCTACGACACCCTTGCCTCCACCACCGTCTTCGTCCACGCCCAACGCTTCGCCTGGCACAACGACGACCCCGACTATGACGCTCTCGTAACCCTCCGACACCTCCAAACCCCCTACGTCCAAGCCTCGGGCTACGTCAATCTTCGCTGCGTCTGGATCCTCGGCTGTCCCGCCGAGGTCCGCCCCGTCCAAGACGCCAAGGATTCTCCGGAGCTGAACCTTTCCGACTCCGAGCTCACCCTCAAGGACGTCTTCAAGTCCGCCTTCCAGCAGATCTTCCCGGGAATCCCCGTCCCCGAAGTCGTCGCCGTATCCTGCTGCTCCCAGTTCGCCGTCTCCCGCGAAACCGTCCACAGCCGATCGCGCGAGGACTACATCCGGCTTCGCAAGTGGCTGTTGAACACGGAGCTGGACGACAGTCTGTCTGGCAGAGTGTTTGAGTATACGTGGCATATCATCTTTGGGAAGACAGCCGTTTATTGCCCGGATGCGGGCGAGTGTTATTGCAAGGTGTTTGGACTCTGTGGGCTCAAGGGGTGCAGTCAAGATGGGTGCGCAGGGAGGTATACCCTGCCCACGGTCGCGACGCTGCCGAGCGGGTGGCCGAGGTTGGGGTGGGAGGGAGAGGATAGGGGGTATCGCGGTCCGCTTGTTTGATGCACATGATGGAAACATGGCGAGATTCCATGTTGCATGTGGGTTGGCGTGGCTGGTGGTGCTGGACCTGATCTGGAGGGGTTCATGTTCCCGCATCGGGACAGGTTGTGGGATGAATAAAATGCAATGCTCGCACGCCGAGGACTACGGACATCCGTTGCATTTATTTCCCACGACACATACCTCTATCCTGCGGGAGTCGGAATTGCGGCGACTACGGGAACGATGATGCATGCAATCTGGCCTTCCAGTCATGCCCGAAAATTTTGCAAAGGAAATATTTCCGGCAAAGAGGTGCATGCAGCCATTTTTTTCCCCCTGAGTTTAAGAGGGAAAGGAATATAAAAAGGAGAGGCCATCAACGAATCCTCCTTCGCCTGGAACCTCTAAGAATTCTTTCTTCACCAACGGCCCATCGAACATACCACACCTGAATTTATATTTTATACCAGACACCACCACCCACGATGGAAATGCACATCACACTTCCTTACATGGCGGGCTCGACCAGACCCATGACACGCTGGCGGGCAACTGCTATCAGCATTCTGTCCTCGTTCCTCGTTTGTTTCATCGGTGGCATCACCCTCGGTGTGATCTTTCTCACCTCTATCATTTCGCACGTGCTTGGAGACACATTCTCCCCGGGGGCTCTTGCCTTGATCGAGGTCATCTTGTCCGCCGTCCTCCTGGGTAGTATTTTCGGCATTGTCTTTTGCGGCGTCGTTCTCTGGAATCGAGAAGCGATTTACTTGCACAACCACGTCAACACAAATCCCCGTGACGGCTACGAGGACGTTGAGGCCAACCGTGGCCCCCGCTCCATCATCCATACTATCCCTTTCCGTCGTGCCCGCCCTGATGAGTATTACGGCTCTCACGACGCCTATTACGCCGCCGCCTACGACTCTGACTCTGATTCCTCATCAGAGTCCTTCACCTACTACCCCTCCGGTCCTTACAACTACCGACAATACTCATTCGAAGAAGTTGACCACTCGGTTCGGCACAACATGAACACCTCCAGAGCAGCCAGCAACATATCTCACGACTCAGACCGCTACACTTCGGACTTGTACGACGACGACAACTACGAGGCAGATTCGGAATCTTCCCCCCTCTAATGCCCCCTACACCTAGTGCTTCTGCTCCTCTACTCCAAAACATGAGGCGTGGTCCCAGTTATTCCTAGAGGTATGTAGGAATACCACGCACCCTCTGGCTCCTTTCCCTGGGGTGGCAAGGCTTAGACGTCGGAGACTTGTTTGGAGAATTCCCGGTGATATTGTTGGATTGTGGACAAGCAAGGTGCCACTATTGATGGTGCTGGTGGAAGAATGGCTTCAATCACAAGAGATATCAGACTGTGGTTCAGAGGAAGCTGGAGCTGGAGTTGGAGGCCTCTGGATCTGGCAATGTATAAGGTATGCTTTTGGCTGGTAACTTGACAGCCTGACGGGCGGGTATGATACAATGGCCGTTGAGTCGTCCCTGGACAGCATACCTCTAGGTATTTTTGGAACAAACAGTGGTTGTGTGTCGGAAAATCAACGTCTTGTTAGGTACATGTAGGTTATTCTAGTTGCTAAAACGTCTATTCTATAGGCTGCCTTGAAATGAAGACATTGATTATTTTTGGTGGCAGACTGACAGCTCATTCCGAGTGGTCCGCCGTGTAGCAGGCGCGGCTGGCTGGACTCGATGCATCGGGCTGGGTGCGGCACTCAGCTGTATCACTTGAACACTATTGAACAGGCACGACGTGGGGGTGAATATACCTGTCCGTCCGTTCTCTGGTTGTGGTTGATTAAAGGCAGACACTCCTCGAAGGCTGGGCAAGATGATAAGGTATGTGGATCCACGTTGCACCAACACGTCCCCTTTCCTTAAGTAGAGGTACTTGTGTTGTCGGACTCGGAACAATCATCCAGCTCCTGTGGTGTGCCTCCCATCCGGTTGGGGACGAGCACGTGCGGGGTACAAGACGGGGAATTCGGAGAGAAACCGTGACACTTTCTCTTTTCCTCCTCCTAGCAGCACTTATGGGTCTAGTCTCAACATACATCTGCCCAATCAAGTCGGTTCTTGATATGGGAGTACAGCAAAACACACATTTTCCTTCGGATCGATCTTTCATCAACCTACTACCATGTCTCCCTCAGGATCCGAGTACTGTCCTCTCCCGCCACAAATGACGCAGCCCATCCACCATGAATGCTCCAGCCGCCAGGCAATGGGCACCCGTCCGACCTGCGAAGCAGACCGACCTGTCACCCTTCAACACATCCCGCTGTGTCGCAGCCTACCACCACATCACTTGCCCTCCAATGATGACGCCGACGAGTCAATGAGCAAGCCACACGGATAAACCTCAGAGGTATCATCGGTCTATTTCTAGCCCTACTTGCAGCATCAGTCCCTCCTTGGCAGGAACAACAAATTAGGCGCAAGGACCCTCGGTTTCAGCTGGCCCAGTCCTAGAATGCCATCCGAGCAAGCGACTCGGGGGGGCTCAATGCTATCGCGGGAGACACATGTTTAGGGTGAAATGAGGTGCTGCGCCAGCAGCGCCACATTTTTTGTGCAACGGCCACGATATAAGTAAGGCTGGCGAGCATGCCTTCATCCAGCTCGTGACATTAGCTCCCAGGCACCCCTTCATTTCCGTCTGGTGGAAACCATCCATGATTTGTCGAGGCTTAAGATGAAGAAGAGGCCGGGAAGCCATTCAGACAATGGCAAGCAACGCGGGTGCAACTTTCCGACACGACTGACGACTCCAGGACAGACGCCCAGGTCTTCGGTGAGAGTGTGGTTTCACGACCCATGACCAAGCAATGTTCCAGAAGGAATTGACGTGGACACAAGGCTGTGATGGATGCGGCGAAAGGTAGAAGTATTGAAGACAGTTCCCTTTGTTTCGTTTGTTTGTTCTGTTGACGCGGTTTACACGATTTATTGGGAATATCTCAACTTGGTTGCTTTGACTTCCATTTCTTTCATCTCACTTCACAACAGGTTTCAACAACCACCCTCGTCAAATGCCACCAACATGGCCTACCCCCCTCGGAAAGCCTTGACCTTCGGGCTCGCATTCCTAGTCCTCCTACTAGGGATCTTTCCACAGCCCACCGAAGCTGTCCACCGATACAACGAAGCACAATGCTGTGACGATGCCGTAGCGTCCAATATGTTCACTCTCAGCATTACAAGAGACCCGAATACGGGGGAGATCCTCTCCAGCGAAGCCCCCAATTGCGGCCAGATGTACAACGACACCCTCAAGCCAGCGCCCGAGATCAAAGTGTCGTACGCCTACTGCAAGAGCAACTGTGGCGGCTTTGGACTCTCCAAGGGCGATGAGCCAGGCCAATGGGCCGCTCCCATTGTTCAGTTCCTGCTTCCGTCCGTCATCTTCAGCATGAACGTGCCGAGACGACATATCCTTCTTTCGACCACTCGGTTCAAGAACTGGGTGTGGACGATACTTCCACGGCCCAGCGAAAGGAAAGGACGCAGAGCAGTTGCCATCCTGGCGGGGATCGTACTGCTAGCGTTGGACACCCTGTTTGGAGCGTTGGATGCCTTGATTTGGATTGTGGTGGTGATGGGAATGGCAGGGCCGATGATGGTCGGGGGACTTCATGAGGCGGTTCTGGATTACAAGATTGTGAGAGCTTTGAAGGAAGGCGCGCACAGGGAGGAAGGGGAAGAAGGGAAACGCCCGACTTTGAAGAGCCTGAGGGATACGGTCGAGGTGCTGGTGATTGCTATCTCCGGGAACTTGGTCATGGGGGAGAATGGCGGGAATGCCGAGGTGGAGATCAAGAAGGCTTTGCTGGCGGACTTTCCCGAGCCAGATTCTGACATGCCAAATGAGCAACGTCCACCACCTTCGCGGAACACAATAGGACCCGTACCGCAGATCCCGCCGATAGCCCTACTTACTCGGATGGAGCCCTCGAGACAAGCCGATCACCACATGCAAGAACCTGAAGTCCCCCCAGCAATCTCGGCACCGCCAGAGATCTGGAAATTACAGACACTCGATATAGCAGCCAGCAAGAAGCTCCGCGAACGACTAACTCGACTGATATCCTCGCAACTAGACTTCGCCGCCACCATCGGTGCCCCCGTCGTATTCTACCTCGGTGCTTTTATCTACACTATCCTCGACCTCAGGAACAAGCCCTCAGACCAAGACGCAGCCATATCACTCGCCTTTGGCGTGGAGTGGATGATAATAGTCCATGTCGCCATCATCGGTGGCTGTCTGCTAGCGAGTAACAACCCAAGTCCAGCGGTCCTACTCGTCGGCAAGGAAGCTCCTGAAAACAGGGCTTCTACAAAAGACGCTCGATGGATATACTCGACCCGGAAGAATGCCTTTGACGGCCTGTTCCAACCAGTCAATATGTGGAAGAGAGGAATCAACAAGTCCAAGTGGCTGAGGCAGTCCGAGGTGTACCGAAAGAACAAGAGGTTCAGAGACAGGGTCAAGATCCAAAAGCGGGAGTATATCGGCTGGATCATCCTTCAAACGTTCATCTTGATTTCTCTGCCACCAGCTGCAGGAGCATTTGTGGCCTGGCGAACACCGCCGATCGGATGGAGCTGTCGGTCTCTGAGCTTCGTGACATATTCGGTATCGCAGTCCTTGTTAACTCTGGTGTACTTTGCTTACTTGAACATGTGGGAACGGGATCAAGCAAGACATGACCAGCACCAAGACCAAGATACAGAATATGGCCAAGGAGGACTGCTCGAGAGACCGGGCAGTAGTGATCATGACAGGCCCTCCTCGGAAGACCGTCAACAGGTCCATGTTCACACGGCATCTTTCCGACCTCGAACTCCTAGCGTGGACACCATGGACACGGATGACGACGGACATGGAGAAGGCCGCGGCCGTAGCCATGACAAGCTCACTCCAATCCGCACAACCACGAAGCTACGACCCTCAACTCCCTCCCCAGGTCCTTCTTCCCGGCACGTCGAATATGCCACTCCCGACTCCAGTCCAAATGCCAACCACAATCATAATCTCACGCCCTCTCCCCCTTCTACCAGGCACACGCATCAACCCTTCACACCCCTTCTCCGAGTCCGATCCAACACCCCCACAAAGGGACATACAGTCCAAACCAAGCGCCGAAAGCCCCGAAAATCTCTCCTCACCCACTCCACCCACACCCTCTTCACCCTCCTCTTCCTCCTCTCCCTCTTTTTGTCGATAGGCACAACCCTCATGCAAGTCATGGGCGTCTACCGCAACTGTTTCTGCTACATCACGGTGCAGTACTGGTTCGACACGTCGCACCCTGACGCCAAGGTGAATGTCGCCAGCGACACGTGGTTTCAGCGGAACTCGAGCTACAACTGGATGGTCATGGGCGGGGTGGCGACGGCGTTTATGGCTGCTTGTGCGTATGCGGGGTGGTGGTTTCAGGGCATGATCAGACGGGGGTTGGCGGGGGTTGTGAAGGGGGAGGTTTGGCCTGGGTCAACGCCTCTCTGTGGAAGGAGGTAATGTGTAATGACTGGACTGCAGGGATATTGTAATGGGAGCGATGGCGTTTACATGGGAAAATGGGCTTTGGAGTTTTGCCCGTGTTTTTGTTTCTCGGATGGATAATGCCAGATTCCAGTGGGCGGGCCAGAGACAGGCGAGCTTGCCAGGCACGGGGAGACAAAGGATTCTTGCCGTAGCTCCTCCCTTGAACAAGGCCATACTTGGACACAACCCGCATCCGCGTCCGGAATGCCTTTGTCTACGCAGGCATAGGCACCTAGCACAGAGTTACTGGATCCGGACGTGCTTTGTCTACCCGCATCTCTCTCGACGACTCTTCCAGGCATAATAAGTACTAGGCATTTTCCCAGCGACTCGGCCGGCGTTGTGGAGGTCACCTTTTTGCTCTTTTCAACTTCTTCACCTTCCTGTCATGGTAAACCAACAATTACCTCCTCCGCGCCGTCGTGGGGACCATCTGTTCGAGCGATGGGGTGTCAAGCTCTTTGAGGACAGCAACGGCAACATCTCTTCTGGGTTGATTCCCATGTTCCCGACTCTTCACGAACCGTTCGGCCTCACTGAAGACCTCTGGTGGACGCACAAGCGAGCGTTGCAGGAGGCGGCTACACACACGGACCCGATGCCAAAGTCGATACCGAAGCCCATGGGCGTGCAACTGGATCAATTATTCTTTACCGAACGGTGGCAGCAGAGGGCTCTCAACGGGGTCAGAACATGGGAGCTTTCTTCCCTCAACCAGGGTATCATAGGAACAAGCTACTGGCAGGAGCTCCTCATGACGGACCTCTCCATCCTGCCAATTCCTGAAATCAGCGTTACTCTTGAGCAGTTCCCGGACATCGATCTCGTTAACGTGGACGAGAGCAAGTGGAGCAAAGCCTTTGGCCGGGGCCGCTGGTATGATTTGCGGGGTGTTGTGCTGGAAAGGGACGCCAACGGAAACCCTACCAATACTCGGGATTGGAGTGTAGACGATAACGCCACCTGGGATGCACTGCGGACCGTGATTGAGATGGCCAACCGGATTCTGCATCACGTCATTTACGGCGACTGGCTGTACGCACTCCTTCAGGGATCCGTGGTCCCGGTCCCGGGTGTCCTGCCGTTCGAGCCAACATCGACTGATCCCTTTTATATTCCCCGGCGGATGGTCTCGCCCGGGGAGGACGGATTACGAGGGCTCAAGCAGCCCGACCCGCGGGTTGCCCAACGGTTATGGCTCCAAATCCAGGGCTTGTCAGAGTGGATCATCTGGTCCTTCTTTGATCCGCGGGACTTGGACAAGTACGGGTCAGTCAGCAAGACGGGTGTCACGGCCGGTTACTGCGACACAGCAATGATGCGAACGGTCATGGAGAAACCTTTGGATCCCAACACGCTCCCAAGCCCGGGTGACCCTGATATCTTCAGCGATATCAAAATCAACACCATGCTTCTCGAGTCTATCCTCAGCGTCTCCAACACTCCAGAGGAAGTGGCTGCCAAACACACCACGCGGCTCCAGTTGGCGCTTGTGGTGAGTACCTCCCTACATCATCTTGAGCGGTATACAACCTACAATAAAAGCTGACAAGTAATAGATGGTACACGAGCTTATGGCAAGTACATGGCGAATCCATCTTCTCCAGTCAAGTCGTAGACTAACCTGTTGTAGCATGCACTTTATCAGGCGAGAGTCTATCTCAATTCCGGCAAGGGCTCGTGGAACTTTGAACCCGTAAGTTGACTCGTCGAGCGCTAGTGCATCTCTACTGTTAATGCTAATCCAAAAAAACTGTCGATGCCGCACAGATTTACCAGAACGAGAACAACGCAGAAGTGGGTTGGTCACAGGAACATAACCTTCTTGGCGCCGTGAGAACAGTTGGACCCCTAAACGTGTTTATGCCTGACAGCGAATTCCTCTCTCGGGCTGGCCCTGCGTTTACGGTTGCAAGCTCGTGGGTTGATGACCCGGGGCACCGCATAAAGGGCAAAGAACTGACGAATCTGGATGGCATGCCTCGCGGTCTGCCCGAGAGAAGTACTACGAAGCTGGGACCGCTCCCTACATACTGGTGTTCTCGGTTCCAGTCGCAGAGCTTCTGGGATGCTCACGTTGCCGTATACGGGCTGGGCGCGCTCAAGGCCGAACCGGTGGTCACTTGCAAATCCCGGTACTACAACTCAGCCCAGTTGCGCATCTACCACGCCAGGAACCACGTGCTGTCGTCGCTGTTGCGCTACCCTGGACCCATCGTGCCAAACCAGCTGCAGAGGTTCCGGCTGGAGGAAGAGCAGTCGTACCAGTACATGGAGTTCCGCAGAAAGCTCTGGAAAAGCCTGCGGCCTTGGTACAAGCAGTCGTACAGGCTCTGGCAGAAAACCCCGTACTCGTTCGGCTGTCTGCGCCTGCTGATCGACAATTTCAGACAGGCGGTCCTGGAACGAAAACGTGCCGATGCGGAATCCGCCGTCGGGGCCTACAGCGGCTACCTTGCCGTCCTCGCTAGGGACCTGAGCACGCCCTATCCTGTAGCCCATGCCCCGCCCGGGGACGCCATCTTTTATTTCGAATTCGACCGTCACCCGGCCCTGTGGCCCTTTGTCATGCTCGAGATCATGATGCATGCCTCTCTTCCTTATGACTGGAAGAAGAAGGCAGCAGCACCACCACCACCTCCACCACCACCTCCACCTCCGTCCGCGCCAACAGCAGAAAAACAACGCCGCGGGCCGCCTCCAGGTCCCCCCAAAAAATACCTCCAGAACCGCTGGTTCCCCAGCCGACACGCCCAAGCCGCCGGCACCATCTTCCGCTATCCGCTCTACTGGAGTCGCGACAAAGACCCCGACCCTCCTTCTCCTAAAAGCGGTATGCTCCATGTCCACGCAGACGTCACCGACCCTTCTGAGATGATCCTTCCCCTGTTCACCACCGAGTTCGGCAAGCCCGACCGTCTCTCCCCCTGGCCGTCCCCCACTCGACAGTCCTCCCTCTACCACGCCCGCTGGTCCATGCTCTGCGCCATCGAATCCCCCCGCGTCCGCGACCCCATGCGCAAGTACCCCGTCCAGAAATCCCTCTGGCAGGCCTTGATCGCGCAGTACAAGCGCCTCGTCGCGGAGAACCAAGCGCTCGGGAACAAGCACAGCAACGGGCAGTGGCTCAACTTTGACTTCTGCTTCCCGCCGTACGACGAGACGGACCAGTTTGTCGTGTTGGATCGGTTCGAAAGACCGGTGGCGCCCGGACAGTGGGCGAGGTCCGGCGGGCTGAGTGCGAGGGATTGGTATGAGCAGGGACATGCGGATCCGGATAAGTTGACGGTGAAGATGAAGATGGCGCAGGAACCGGGGCAGATGCCCGAGGTTTATTTGCCTAGTGAGGATGAGGGCGATGGGGAGGGGGTGGAGGTCTGGAAGAGGTGGTGGCCGGTGGTTCCTGACCCTCCTGGGCTTGTTGGGGATTTGGATGTTGATATGATGGATGTGAGTTCTTGAGAGGGGAGAGGGAAGGCGTTCGGCACTGGCTTGGCGTGGTGTGTGGTTTGTTGCGAGGGGGCATAGGGGGGGTGGGAAGAAGAAATGTACCTAGGAAGCAAAGGTTCTCTTTTAATGTTTTGTTGTTTCGGTAATGTGTGGGTTGGATTTCCATCTCGACTCTGTGGGTTCAATGGTAGAGGTACTATAGCGGAAAAATGCGAGCGACATCTAGCCCGGAGGGGGTCGTCTGGCGTGCCCAGATAATTGAGTGGCCTAGATCTAGATGCCTCGTCTGGGCCAGGGTGGAGGAGGCCCTCTGATTGGCCAATTAGACAGCCCCCTATAAATAGTCGCTAAAAACTCATTCACACCTAAAACAGTAGTTCTTCCGAAAGTTCATGTCCCTGTCAAAACCCAACCACCCTATATCTAAGGAAAGAACGAAGCCCGTTTCCAATCAACAATTGAGCTACCGCCTTTTCTCACTCAATTTGTTTTTGCTCAAACAGGTCTGGCGGTCCCACATAACCACCTGGCAGTCTCGCATTACCCAAATGGGTATATAAGCGAGCGCCAGGAATCAAGAGGTTGGCTGTCACCAGAACTGGCTGGCCATATTGTAAGAGTGTTAGCTTGCGGTAGTCTACTCGTCCGGGCAGAGAAGCTGAGTAAGGACGTGTTCGGCGCACGCGGAAATGGCCTTCGGAAAGGTTCAGAAACCCGATTTCAGAAGCCTATTCGAATGCCTCGGAACTGATTTTGCCTGGAAATCCAGCTTCTGAAATTTCTGGTATCCACATTGGCCATTTAACCAATCAGATTATCGCATTCGTCATGAACTTCAGAAGCAGCATTTCAGCACCTCAACTCAGAGCTGCTGAAATTGAGGGTGGTGTTGGGAACGGGGAAAAGAGGAGGCGACCACCAGTCAAATGCTTCGTCCTGCGAGGCCCCTGCCATCTGAAGCTTACACTTGAGCCCTGGAAAGTTCGTCAGCTCGGTACATACAGGAGGGTTTTCGATAGGGGAGGTGACAGACCAGGGTATGAAACTGCTGCAAATGCCCTGCAAATGGCCTGCGAATGCCCTCTAACTTTACCCATTATAGAAGATGGGGAGGTTTGATTCTGGGTGATTCTGGCGGTCGTATGCCAGAATAAGAGGTTTGTGTACGGCCGTCTGTCAACTCTTTCTCACTTTGAGATCAGGCGATTTTAGCAAATTAGATAGCGTAGATAGTAGACCTGTCCTGCCTTGCAAACCCCCTTATTACCCCCTTGTAAGAAAATACAGGGCAAGGACTAGACTAACAAAACTTCATGGGCTGATATGTACCTACACACCACACCTTAAAAGGTTGTTAGCGCGGTTCTTATGACAGGGGTTTGCAAAAAAACAATAGGATAACCACATTCAAAACGGAAAATTGGAGAGAGTAGATGAAACGGGTAAAACGCATCAGGTTAACACCAACTTTTTGCATGAGAAGTGGTGGAATATTGGTTGAGTTGCGAAGAGGACGTTGTGAAGTCCAGCGCTAACGAACTTTCCAGGGGTGATGTACAGGCACGACTATGGAAGGAGTAGACTACCTTAGTCTAAGGGTGCCCAGCCCGGGCCGTTGTTCACTCTTGGCTTGGCGCGACAGTTTATGGAGGGGCGGTGCATGCTTATACTATAGTGTGCGGACAAGTCGCTCGGGCCGTACCGTACAATAGTCTACCCGACCCACTGCCCTTAAGTGGGTGCTCACTACTCATACAGCCACACCAGCAAAACGGCTAGGTTAGGGTCAGAGGTGGTGTTTTAGGCTCGATACATAGGCCAAAACTCGATTTTCCCCAACATAGTAAAAAACAAAGAATGAGAAAAACCTCTTCGAATTCAATGCAAATTCCTGATTGTACTTGTAATGTTCTTTTTACCTCAATTAGCGAATGTGAGGCGCTACAAGTCTTTACGATTTTGGTTCCCAGTACCGTTTCCGCGCTCTGGTCAACTTTTCATTCCGCATCTTCCATGGAACTTCCTTCATCAGCCATGGTGTGGCAAGATTGTCAGACTGGACTGTAACCTTCTACCAACGGACATGATTACGCTATTTTGCCTGGCCTCATGCAATCGTGGGTTACATTTTAGTCCAAGAGGTTAGCTATGTGACTGGACTCGGCGCTAGAGAAATGGCTTCCTCTTTGCAGCCATGTCCCGTCCCGTCCCCTAGTCTTCGCTTGTCACCTTCCCCATTCATATCATGATGTTTGTTTCGCCTTGACCAATCCTGACCCCCTCCTCGTCTTGAGAAATTCAAACCCCCAGCGGGAGTCTTTCTTGTCTTTCGTAACGATTTATCTCATCTTCATCGTCGCCTTGTATCTGTCAACTACTACCTGTATACATGCCGTGGCCAACATCAACTCTGCCGTACGCGGAAGCCAGTACGAGAGAGAGACATGGACGGTGCGTCTGTAACAGATGCGTCGCAGCAGCACGACGGCCCATCTATAACGGGTGCGTCTCAGCAGCACGACGGCCCGTCTACAACCGGTGCGTCTCAGCAGCTCGACGGCCACTGGACGTCCATCCAGGTTCCCCAACAGGTCTCTGGTCGCAGTCTACGGAAATCATGTGATCGCTGCCACCAGCAGAAGCTCCGATGCGTCGGGAACAAAACGTCACGACAAGCCTGCGCGCGATGCCAACACCTCGGTGCCGAATGCGTCTATAACGCACGGTCCAGAAAGCAGGCCAACAATAACAAGGGCAGCAGAAACCAGAACAGTTCCCCGACCGAGCCTGTGACGCCGCCGGTCCTGAACCACCACCAGCCCGGCACCTTTGGAGCTTTCTACCCCGATCAGCTGCAGCTGGGCAGCTTCTTCCCGTCTGGTTGGGATGCCATAAACACCCCGCCTCTAACTGATCCTGCCCTGGAGACATATACGCACAGTGGCTATGCTTCGACACTCTCGACGACGAGCACAGGCCCCGTCTTCAACACGTCCGAGTCGGGGATCGACGGCCATAATTTCATCCCGGCGCCAGAGGTGTGCAGGTCCGGCGGCGACCTGTCCGCTCAACTCGCGAGCGTATGCCAGACACTAGAAACCCTCCTTAAAAGGGTGACAAGTGAGCGCACTGGCCATGCCGAACAATGTAAACAAGCACATGCCAACCCCCCCCTTCCCCTTTCCAGTGTGTGAATTATGAAACGCTGACCTGCGACATGCGTAAGATCCCGTCGGAGAGGTGTTCAGTGCCTTTGAAGGCTTTGTGAGGGCCATGGTGCTCACCCGGGGAAAAGCTCGGACCCTATCCCGAGACGCCCACCCGTCCTTCGCCAAGTACCTGGACAGCAAGCAGGCGTCCATGGCAGCGCAATGCTACATGCTCTGCATGAGATTGCTGGTCTCTCTCTCGGAGAAAATGCTGCAGAACCTCTTGGCATCGCCCATGCCTGCGCAACGCACATCCTTCAGTTTGAGCAGCACGCCCGACCCGACTCCATTCAACGCCAGCGCGCTGGGCACCATCCTGGACGACGTGAACTTCTCCCTAGGTACTAACCAGAACATGATGGAGGGCGTCGTCGGCCTGGAAGATCTGTATGTCGGCCCCACGGACTCGTACGAGCAGGCCGTCGACTCCACCGTCAGCATACTCCGCGTCGGCGGCAGACTCATCGGCAGAATGGAGCAGTTGCTGGAGATCCCTCCCGACATGGCCGGGGGCACGACGTCGTCGGGAGAACAGCCGAGCACCGAACATCATCAGCGAAGGAAGCTGTCGCTGCCGGCACGCCTCGTCACGACCACGTGGGAATACGAGACGAGTATCGATAATAAATGCCCCGTGACGTGTTTCAAGCGCTATCGTGCCGCTATCTTGGGTCTTGCCCAAGGCCACGTGTGAGAGGGGCTTCCTATCTCTCTCTCAAGGTTCACGCTAAAATGTTCGGTTAAGGTATTAGTGCTTTTCGCGGCCAGAACACATATAAAACCCCGCACAGTTCTCTATCGTCTGAAGACTCGGGCCCTTCAAGGTCGGGTGTGGGTTAAGCGACAACGACAGCGACAACAATAGTAATAACAACAACGACAACGACAGCAACAACAACAACGACGGCCCCGATATAAAGTAGTGGTAATAGTAGTGGTGGTCTTTATACATTGGCTAGGTGCCCGGTTTTGGACTTGGTGGTTTTGGACTTGGGTGGGCTACGAACGTTTGAGGGATAAGCCCGAAAAAAGAGGAAGGAGTAGAGTAGAGTAGAGTAAAGTAGAAAGAAGGAAGGCGTTAACCCAAAATCTAAGATACCTAAGATGCGCTAGCTCCCGTCCTCCCGTCTGCACTAGAGTTTTTCTGGGTCACAACAGTTGGATATTTTCAACGGTTGTTTTTGTATCAACGGTTGTATATATATAGGGATCGTTAACTGGGCCAGCGTTATATATAACCAACAGTTTAAAACCCTCCTAATATTTTGTTAATTTAGTTGCAGGGTGCACATTAGAAATAAGGTTTTTGAGCCGAACACGAAAAACCGCAGTAGTACATAGAGGTACGTTAGTACGTCCTACATACCAGACAAACTCTTAACTTGGGAACGTAGGTACTAACGTGTAACCTAAACAGGCCTTAAAAGCAGTTGACGGAAATAGTAATCTAGAAACAAAGTGTTATAGAATTAAGTTATAATGGTAAAACTTTGTCGAGAGCTCTATGAAAGGAACCCCAAACACTCTTTGAGAACCTCTTTCTCGCAAAAAAGCTATGAACATGAAAAGAGGGGGAAGATTATATACTAAGCAAATCCCCCCGATTCTGCTGCCCTCCCCCCGTGATTACTATGCGGCGATGATGGGATTGTAGTAGCGGAAGCGGTTGTAAGGGTCGTACTTGGCCTTGAGGCTCTTCAGCCTCTCGATGCGCCAGCTCTCGTGGCCATACCAGTCCGGGGCCGTCTCCATCCCGCTGGCGTAGTTAACGTAGGCATCGAGCTTTCGACCGGGCTGCCCCGCCATCCACTGATCGCGCACCTCGGCGGCCCAGGCGCGAGCCTCGGCCTCGTAGTCGGGGCTCGGCGCCACGGCGTTAAACAAGTTCAGGTGGTGGTCGCCACGGAACGGATAGGCCGAGCTCGCCGGGTCGATCTTGTCCACGGCCTCGGTCGAGTATCCCTCGTGCATGATGCTGGATCCGGCCGCGAGCGCCGGGCTGGACTGGGCGCGCCGCTTGAAGCCTTCAAAGATCTGGCGCTCGGTCGTCACGTTGAAGACCTGCAGAAATACCGTCGACGTGACGTGCAAAAGGCCGTGCTGGCAGATGGGCGAGTCCCAGCTGGTCCCCTGCACCGTGGCGATCTGCGAGTAGGGCACGTCGCCCATGGTGCTCGAGACGGCGTCGATGGCGTTGAAGGGGGCGAGGAGCTTCTCGGCCTCGTCGGCGGGTCCGCGGTAGGCAAAGGTCCAAAAGAGCACGGGCTCCTCGCTGGTGATGCTGGTGTCCATGAGGAAGTTTCCGGCTTCAAAGGCCATGTTGACCGGGGTGGAGCCGTTGTTGTGGAAGGCGTTGAGGGCCCCGAAGACGGTCTCCAGCTGCTCGCCGCGCCAGATGTAGTTGTGCCAGTGCCAGGTTTTCGGTCCGACGGGGAAGATGTTCATCTCGTAGCTCGTGACGATGCCAAAGTTGTGCCCGGCCCCTCGCATGGCCCAGAAGAGGTCGCTGTGGCTCGAGTTGCTGACCACGATGGCCGAGCCGTCGGCCAAGACGACGCGGAGCTGCAGGATGTTGTCACTGATCAAGCCGTAAAAACCTTCGTACCGACCGTGGCCACCCCCCAGACCGGCGCCCAGCATGCCGACGCACTCGCAGCCGCCGGTGGTCGTGACATAGCCTCGATCGTAGAGGTACTGGATGACGGGACCGACGACGGTGCCACCTCCGAACCAGGCCGACTTGCCGCTCTCTTGGATGGTGATGTTGTTCAACTGCCGCATACTGATCTGGAGGCCACTGAACTTTTTGAGACTGTAGGTCAGGCCGTGGCCACCACCGACGGCTAGGAAGTCGATACTGTTGTCGTTACAGTATTTGACCTAGCACCATTTGTTAGTAGGTTAGAACACTTGTAAGGTGGTACTAGTAGTAGCTACAGTAGAGGTATGGAACGTACGATTGTGGAGACATCGGATTCGGCGGCGGGTTCGATAACAACTCGGACATCTGGCTTGGAAAAGTCGTTCCAGCGGGAAGTAAGGTTGGCGAATTCAGCATCATCCGGTCCATAGATCAAGGTGCCCGGGGAGATCTGGCTGCCGAGCTCCTGCCGGACCTCCTGGCTGGTGAGATTTTGACGCGTGGTCGGTTGCCTCTCGAAATACCTGGGGACGCTGGCACCAGATACGAGGCTCGAAAGGCCGGAGAGAAAACACAAGGAAGAAATTACTAGAGACCTCATAGTGAAAGATATCTTCAGGGGTCAAAATAAGGAAAGCATAGGGAAGTCTTGGATAAAATGGCCACTTGGACTCGAGTTTTCATCCATCGTACATGTGCCCCCATGAGACCTTTTATATATATCGGCTTCACAACAAAAAATTTAGCTTAGGAGTCATCCGATCCTGAGGGATCGAAATCCTGGTGTGGTCATCCGTGTCCGCTCTCTCGGTCTGCGTCGCAATTGTGTAAGTGCGTGTTCGTGTGTCCCGGAAATTGGCTTTCTGAAATGTCTTGGCAGTTTGGAGGTACAAAAGCTCAAAAAAATAGTCTGGGCGTACCTAGTTATGACAAGTGTCCGGAGAGGCCAGGAAACCTAGCCTCACCTTCCCGAGCGAATACAAGGCTAGATCCCTGGGTTGTGCGGACAGAGCTGTCACGTACTGTACTGTTGTGGTGTTTACGGAAGAGTACACTAACTAAAAAAGCGTGAAAAGAACGCGAACGGGAAAGAAGCTTACCTCTACGATAGAACGCGAACGGGAAAGAAACTTACGATACTAACAAAAAAAGCGCAAAATTCAGTTAGGACTAACAATTATTTCGCGGGCGAAAAGTACACTTTCGGACCGTACGTTAACACCTGGTTAGTGCGTGCGGGGTTTTGTATGCGGCCCGCCCGCGAAAGGTACTAACCCCCTACCCGGATAGAAATCGGGCTCAGCTGCTATTAATATATGGAAGGAAAGGAAAGGAATATAGAAGGACAATTCCTACTGACGCGGGGATTACCCTTTTTGGAGAAGTGGTCAGGGCGCAGGGTATTAATAAGCGGCGGATACAACACCATCTTGTGTCTTAATCATAGAACACCACTCTCTTTTCTAGAACTCAAGCAATGTGGGTGGGTGGGGGGGGGGGGCAACAATTCGAGCAGCAGAAGAGCAGCAGAGGACAGACGATAATTCTACTCTCTTTTTGACGCATTTTTAGAAGTCCTATGTTATAATGGCTTCTTACATTTGAACCCTCCCCCCCGATCACTCTACAACTCCGACACACTCCCCACAGCGTCCTGACTCGCCTGATCAGTCGACGACGACACTCATCCAGAACACTTCCAAGTGTCCTGCCAGTCGCTGTGACGGATCTCCCTGGGCCCTTGGAACCAGCAACATCCTAGGTGGCGACCACAAAAGCCCATTGCGGTGATTAGCCGGCTCCCCTTGCTCGTGCAAGGCTCGCCTTGTCTTCCATGGGTTGTTTGGTCTGTCCCGTTCTCACTACCTACTACAGATTACAAGTAACCGGTGTAGATAGGCGAAAAAAATTCCCAGATCCTTCGGAGTTCAATTGACTGGCCGACTTCACGCAGCACGCCGAAGACTAACGTGAACTACGCCGTCCCAACGCCGATGCCCCCCACCCCACTAAACTCATCATAGGTAGTATAGTCGGCCCCTATAAGCCAATCGAGCCTCCTGCAACGACCACGTTGATTACCCTGGTCGCAGCCAGACACTCGGCTGTAATAGACTGTAAAAGGGAAGGATAAAACCAAGTTGGATGAGAAAATGCGGTAGTAAGCGTACTGTATCTCGTAAGCTGTGGTTCCTTTGCGTAGACAGCCCTCGGTACTATGAGGAAGCTTACAAGGCTTGAGGGGCCAAAGTGACCAAATCCCTGTCCACACCCCCCACGCTTCGGCCCCGTTCGTTAAGCTTTGCTTATCGTGGCGTTCGGCGAGTCGGCGTTTTGCAGTGTGGAGAGGATCGGGAATCCTTCAGGCTAAATTATGATGTTGTTGTATTTGGTCTAGCGTGGGTTGGAGAGGAGACCAAGGACTTATCTACAAGGGTGCCCTACAGGGAAGCCCGTTTTGTACCCGGAGTGTCCCGAGCGCACGTGCCTCACAAAGTGGGTCACAAGGCTCCCGGTCCACAGGGCTGACTGGGACCCACTCAACGTCCGCCGGCTGGACGGGCCCAGCCGTGTAAGCCCTGTTTCAACTTCACACAAGGTCCACCGCGCCGGACTGGGGGGAACAGTCGATTCAGCAACGTGGTACACGACGACGACCAAAGGCAGGAATGAAACTTTTCGCCGATTCTCCAGGCTTTGGCTTTCCCAATGTCTAGGTAACAACACAACAAGGATGGAAGTATCTACCTCTACGTATCATATACTCTTGTCTTGGTGCTCTGTTGGAACCAACAGCTATTTCTGGGACAAAATTATAGCCACATATGGCTGATCAAAGCTTGAGGTTCAAAGTTCTGCATCTCCTCCGTGCATGCCCCCATACACATACTCCTCCTTCTTGGTCTGTATTCCGTGCCGTGTGATTGACACGAATGACTGAGGCCTACTACTTTGTAGCGAATGTAGAGAAGGAAGCCTCGTACTTTGCGGCCTCGCCCTCAATCAGTGCCGCATGGCCATCACTGCGTACAGTGGCCCTGACGGGAAATGGCTCGTCGAGACTCTGGTGATTGAGTTTCTCGTCGTCGATAGGCCCATCCTAGATCCCGTCTCGCTTGATCAGTAAACCGTCTCATTTTATGGTACTTATGGAATCGTGATTTTGTGAACCAAGTAAGGTAAGGTACTCACCGGAATCAACTCGAAGCAGTAGAGTAAGCGGGCAAAGATGATGAACAGAGCTTGCTCTGCCACCTTGGAGCCGACGCAGACTCGACGCCCGCCCCCGAATCCCCAGAAATTCGGTATTGTCTTGCCCGACCCTGGCGGTCCTTGAAGCCATCTCTCCGGCTTGAACTTGTTTGCATCCTCGAACTCGTTGGAGAGCGCAATGGAGTTGATCAGGAGGCATGTGCCAGCCGGGATGAACTTCCCGTCAAACTCCAGGTTCTCGGTGAGTTGATGTGGGGGAACGATAGGGACGGTGGGCCGCCAACGTAGAACCTCTTTGATCATGGCCGCCACGTAGGGCATTTCGGACATGTCCGACATGCGAGGAAGCCTGAGCGAGTCGCCCTTTGTGCATACTCGATCGACTTCTGCACGTGCCCGTGCCTGCGCTTCAGGGTTCGTGACCATAGCCATGATGAACACATTCATGGTCATGCGCGTGTTGTCGCCGCCGGCTGCCATGACAGAGGTCGCCAGGTACATGGCCTCTTCATCGTCTCCAGCGTACCTCATGTCTGGATGGAGCAGAACGTCGCGAACGAAGGACGGAGGCGCCGAGCCGTCGCGCACGGCGGCGCTGATGGGCTGCCACCATTGTTGGAAGACACGGCGGTGAAAGGCGCCCATCTGCATCCAGTAGCTTCGCCACGGCTGTAGCACATGGGGGAGCGTGCTGAAGGAAGGGAAAAAGTCGACGTAGCTCTGGTTGATGGACGACACGAATTCGATCGTCACCCTCTGGTAGGCGTCGAGCTCCGCCTTGCTCTTGTGCAGGGGGTAGCCCATGACGATCCTGTAGAGCACCGAGGTCGCATAGCGGAAGTGGTGAGAATACCACAGCTTGGGCTCCCGAAGGTACCGGCGCAGCATGTCGACGCTCTCGAGCTCCTGCATGCCGGCATAGACCTTGAGATTCGAGCCGCTGAGCAAATGATGCATCACTCGGCGCCCCTCCCGCCATTCTTCTTCCTGACGGATCACCGTGCGCTTTCCGTTGCTGACGAGATCGCTCGCGATGGGCATATGCGGTCTTTCGTTGGTGATCTTCCCGCGCTTGGCAATGAGTTCCGAGACGACGCGGTCCGAGTTGAGCACGATCCATGTCTTGGAGCCCATATGCAATGTCGCCATTTCGCCATATGGTATCAGGGAGGCAAGCTAAACCGCATTGTTTTTCAGCTTTTACTGTGACGGCTTCACATTTTGGATCCATGGGCCAGGACAATAAGGTACTCACCCATTTGTTAAACGACAGGGCTCCTCCGCGGCGCGCTTTCATCATCTGTCGCAAGTTTCCCAGGACCGGAGCTCCTGGTGGCCCCGGTGGCATAGACCATCTCCTTTTCCCGCTCGAGCGTTTCAAGTCGACAGGTTTCAAGACTTGGATGACCGCGTATACACAGCAACTGAAAATGAGGAGAAAAACGCCCACATACGGGGGGTGATAGGTGCTGTCGATGGTGTACATGGTGGCTGGCCAGAAGAGGTGAAGATGGAATATCGAACGTGATCACGAATCACACGATTCTATTCAGGGCATCGAGAGAGAAAAGAAGTAGTACAAGCGGACGGATGTGGAGGGGTGAAGGGGGGGGCTAGTACTGGGCCTATGTAAGGTAGGTGACTACAGCCCACAAACTTACAGCATATCACTACCTAGTAATTCGGTATTACTAGGTACCCATCTTATGCAGGCGAAGGCCGAACATGACATGAAGGAAGCTGCTAGCGAACTACCGGAAATGACAGTCAGAAGATGTGACCAATGGATGAGCCTTGGACCCCGGGCCCCTTGAGGAAATCCATGTGGACCAGTGGGATTTACCCAATCCACGACTCGTTGGAGGAAGTGATCTCTTGGGCTTTGGAAAACGAGCAACGGCGAGCTGTATGGTTCAGATCACGTACGCCCTTGTAATAGCCGCAAGAAAAGGAAAAAGGGCCGCAAACAAGCAAAGCAACCGAATAGGCTAGGTAACCAGCGACATGGCGACGTAAACATGCTCAAAGAATACATCACAGAAGATCTATCATCTTCGAAAACTAAAAGTGCTCTACTTGATCTGCGGTGTGTGCATACTCTCTTGTTTCTTGTTCTTACTAGTAGTTACAACTAGGGAACGTACAAACTAGGCACCATTCTCAATACTCTTCTCGTTTAAGAATCTCTTCCACGCTTCTCGCCCCCCTTCAATGGCATCATAACCCCAAAGCCATTCGAACAATGGATAGTCTTCGCCTGCGCGGAGCATTGCATCCCGTTTCTCTTGCTCTGCACCATCAGCAAGAGCAAACATGGCCTTCTGGTCTAGTGAACGCTGTCTGACGTCTGAGGCCCGTGGTCTACGCACATGCTCGAATACCTTGACGGCATCTGGAATCTGCTCCCGTGCCACCAACTGGTCGAATATGGCACCAAGGACGCCTGCGTCCTCGAATGCCTGTGACGCGCCTTGAGCTCTGAAGAAGATTGGGGTTAGACCATTAGCCAACCAGTCACGGAGGGTTAGGCAAGGAGAGAAATTGCATGAGAATGCATTCCAAAACTCACAGGCATGGCAAGATTGCATGAGCAGCATCGCCAATGAGCACAAATCGACCGCTCTCGTGGTGCCATTGGCTCTGCTCACGGATTTGAAACAGGTTCCACTTTGTACAGACGGACCCTTCCGTGTCTATCAGGTCGTGAAGCACCGGATCCCAGCCCGAGACCCTGCTCCTGAACTCGTCTATCGTAGCGCGTTGCGGCCCAGACATGGCCTTGATGGTACTTGGCCCTTGGGCATATATCAGAACGACATTGAGCATGTCCTGCTGGATGGGATACGTGACCACGTGCCCGCGCGGGCCCATCCAAAAGTCGACACTGGAGCGTCTCGTCAGGTCCCAGGCCGAGTGACCCGGGGCTATGGCCTTGGTAGGGACGGAGACGCGGTAGACCACGTCGCCCGGGCAATAAGGAGGGTCTTCACGGCCCAACAGGCCGGCCCGGCAACGAGACCTCTCCCCATCGGCGCCGAGGATGAGGTCCGCTTCGTAGACCTCTCCGGTGGAGAGACGGAGGGATGGTTTGTTGAAGTCAACTTGTGCAACCTCGCTGCCAAGTTTGATCTCTATGGTGGCATGCTTGCTCGTCCCCGACAGCAAGGCCCTCAGGAGGTCGGCGCGATGGACTACCAGATACGGGGATTTGCTCACCAGGTTCGGATGAGACACTGGCGGGGAATGCGAGAGCAGTTCTCCCCGGTAGGAGCGGAAAGTCCCGTCCTCGGGTTGATCAGCATACCGAAGCACCTCGTCAAAGACGCCCCAATGCTGAAGCAAACGAGTGGCGTTCGGGGACAGCTGTATCCCGGCACCGATCTGTCCAAAATACAAATCTCAGAGTCAGCAAGGGGATGCTTTATCTGTGGGAGAAAACAAAAGGGACAAAGTAGTAACCTCTTGCAGCTTCGGGCTGCGCTCAAACACGGTTACGCGGTGTCCGGCTTGAGCAAGAGCCAGGGCGGACGCTAGGCCACTGAGACCGCAGCCCACAACGAGGATGGTGAAGACTGGCCGTGAGGTACTAGCTGTATTCGCCATGGCGACAAATTGAATGGTGGTAGTCGGGTTTGCAATGAAGCCAACGATTGCTACGACCCCTGGGGAATATGAAGAATTGACGAGCACGGCAGAGGCAATTCCGACATGAGACCATATGATGGGCTATATCTAAAAGATACCGCTGCCCCGACTAGGTTCAGATAGGTACAGTGCCCTAGCGGGGTACAGCGTACAGGCCCCGACCCTGAACGTAGTACCTGTACCTTACCTAATTTCTCCAATTTGACAGAAGATGCAGCTGCTAAATACAATGCAAGCCAGACCCCTGCCAGCCGGTACCTACCTTACCTACCTATGCAGATGGCCGAAGTTGTCCATGGGATGGGTGCCAATCGCCGACAACATAAAGCGACAAAGCGCAACCTCACTACCTAGACATCACCTGAATTTATAAATACCTACTTGATGACATAGCAATTCTTTACCTCATTGCACAATTGTGTTCTCCTACCCAGCTTCTTTTTGACTTTATCTCCGATTGAATACCTATGGCGACCGCATTCCAACGGTGGCTATCGCCACGACCGCCGCAACGGACCAAGATCAACGACAAGCCGTCGTGGTCTCACCTCGGAGATGCAGCCCTGTACGAGCCGCTCTCCAAACCAGACGGGCTCTGGTACATCCGAGAGACGCATCACGTGGAAAACTACTTTGTCCGAGCCGGACTATCTGGACCCCCACTGTAGGTTCTTGGCCAATGGACACCAAATGGTCTAATGCCTAATGTACCTGGGATGGCAGACATATCCATCGTTTGCAAGACGAGTTCTTCAAAGTCGAGCAGGGTGTCTTGGGCGTCGTTAAGAACGGGGTGGAATACGCCATCACCAAGGACGACGGCGTCTTCCCTATCCCCCGTGGCACACGGTGAGTTTTTGCATTACCTTAGCCTGTCTCCTGGCTGCAGGGGAAACAAAAGCCAAGACCGACCGACGGTTGACGTTTTGATACAGGCATCGATTCTGGGCTCACAAAACAGGCACCGAGGATCTTGTCTTCTCCATCTGGCTGGATCCCTGTACCAGTAAGCAAGAGCACATTCTGGACGCCAACTTCCTGCGCAACTTGTCGGGCTACATCAATGATTGCCTCAAGGCCGGCCTGCAGCCGTCGGTTCTCCAGATCATCCTGTTCACCGAAAACGCGTCTTCGCTGTTGTGCCCGCCTTTCCTCAACTGGATGCCGACGCCGATGCTCTTTTGGGCACACCGCGGGATTGCCTGGTATGCGGAGAGGATTCTAGGGTAAGTTTGATTGATGGCTTCCATTACCAAGTAATACTGTGGCCCTGCTAATCCAACGCTTGCTTTCCTACCTATCCAGGTATGAGCGGTCGTACCCCGAGTATACCAGAGATTCTTACAGTACCTAGTTAATTGTTTAATGTACCTACCTACAAATCGTCCGAGTAGTTAGGGTTAGTCAAGTGGAAATCTCTTTGTGATTTTACCGGGGTAATTTGACGGGTGTGGAGATAAGGTCATCACAGGACTGCCGTTTTGGTGACATTGAACCTCTTTCGTGCCTTTCAGCTGAGACTGGGCACGCATTCTTCTATACACTGCTTGAGCGAATGATCTGTACACCACACGGGGATGTGTGATGGCCAAAGTATTTGCACTCCGCTGTCAAGTATATAAAAGACTATTACCGGTCCTCCCCTCCTTTGAAACGAGTTGACGGCGCTTCATGTAAGGACCCACGTAATGCACCTCCCCTCACTTTACATATCTTGGCATCACTACTGTACTTTCTTTCCTCCTACAAATATCTACATCTACTGTTTGAGTCAGTCTTGATCCCGCAGCCAGACAAGCATTGTCGCCATGTCGTCGTCGCCAACCGATCAGTTTGCTGTTCCTAAAGGCTCAACGGTGCTCGTCACGGGCGCCGCGGGCTTTATTGGATCTCACATCGCCGACCAGTTCCTCCAACACGGCTACAAGGTCCGCGGTACCACGCGAAGCCCAGAGAAGAATGCTTGGATCAGCAACTTGTTCGACAAAAAGTACGGCCCGGGTAACTTTGAACTGATGGCTGTACCAGACATGGCAGAGCCAAACGCCTTCGCGCAAGTAGTCAAGGGCGTCTCAGCCGTTGTCCACACCGCATCCATCTTCACCATGGACCCCAACCCCGACCACGTGATACCGGGAACCGTGGCGGGCACGCGGAACGCTCTGGAATGCGCGGCACGGGAGCCAAGCGTCAAGCGCTTCGTGCTCACGTCCTCTTCGACCGCGGCCTTGATTCCCAAGCCCAATAACCCCTTCCAGGTCACCACCGATACGTGGAACGACGAGGCGGTGGAGCAGGCTTATCGCGCCTCGCCGCCCTATGGACCCGAGCACGCGCTGCCTGTGTATGCAGCCAGCAAGACCTTGTCGGAAAAGGAGGCCTGGAAGTTCATGGGGGAGAAGCAGCCGGGTTTCACCCTGAATACGGTCGTGCCGAATCTCAACTTCGGCGCCAGTCTCGACCCCGCCAACCAAGGCCACCCATCCACTTCGGCCATTGTTGTGAGTCTCTTTAACGGAGACACCAACGGCTATCAGGCCAGTGTCCCACCTCGTATGTCTACCTGCCTTATCATCGCTTGGGGTTGTGGGGGTGTGAGAGTTGATAGAGACGGGCCACTAATACATCAAGGTGAACAGAGTACTATGTCGACGTCCAGGACGACGCCCTCCTGCACGTGGCGGCCGCGATCCTCCCAGAGGTTCAGTCAGAACGCATCTTTGCGTTCGCCGAGCCCATAAACGGAGATGGGATCCTGGACGTGTTTCGCCGGCTGTACCCGACCCGCAGCTTTGCCCCGCCCTTCCAAGCCGGGGAGGATCTGAGCGAGATTGTTCCTCGTCAGCGGGCGGAGGATCTGCTACGAAAGATGGGCAAGGAC
The DNA here is from genome assembly GCA_033297205.1 of Pseudoneurospora amorphoporcata. Taxonomy (NCBI): domain Eukaryota; kingdom Fungi; phylum Ascomycota; class Sordariomycetes; order Sordariales; family Sordariaceae; genus Pseudoneurospora; species Pseudoneurospora amorphoporcata. Next base: position 59,897 of record MU859151.1, on the reverse strand, counting down.
GGGTGGACAGGGTTGGAGCAGAGCATCAAGTGGAACACGGAGGATCTTGTCTAAAAGGCGTCAAGGGTGTTTGTTGTTGGTGCAATCGTAACGCAGCTTAGTAGTATATTGTGGGGTAACTATCCCCCTTGAGCCTGCTTTGTGTCAGAATATAGGGTTGGTTACCTAAGAAGCCACTACTCCGACTAGTTCGGAGCTCCAATTTTGCTAGTACGGTCTAGTGGTGCCAATCTGACACTTTGGGTGCCGTACGGCCCGTACCGTTCAGATTAGGAAGTGATCAGTGCAAGACATGCGCAAACATCGTTCGTTCGGGACAATGCGTTCGGCGAATCGGCGAATCGGTGTTCTGCTGTTTACCTTTTATTAGCTAAAACGGTCAGACAGGGGTGCCTAGTAGGCGGCTACATGCGGGGCGGCCGAAGTGATACCTAGCGACCGTTGCGCCGAAAAGTGGATGAATCTAGACTAGTGCCAGGTACCTGTCCGTCACAAAGTCGCATGTGAAACTGGAAGTCTTTCGAAAAGACAAAGATCCATTCAACCACCAACAAGACCTTACGATAGGCCAATTGGCACGCAAACAGGCTCTTCGGGGAAATGCAAACGCCGAGCTTACTAATTAAAGCTTTATAATCCAAGCTATCCAAGGATCTATTGCGTTCCATCAATTGGCATATGCTATACCTCTAAATACCCTAGGTAGCGTCTAATTCCAGAACATGAACCTGTCTGCATCTCTCCTTTCCCTATCAAACTAGGTAACAAACCGGGCAGTTTAGCTCAGAAATCCTTACCTGTACTCACTTGCACCATGGCCGTCTACGTTATCACCGGAGTGTCCAAGGGAATTGGCGTACGTCTGTCTGCTACACACCCAATCTCACCGCGTTTGCTTACCCCGTGCGTGCTAATTTGAACCCTTGATTTTCAGTTCGAGTTCCTTCGGCAACTGTCGGAAGATAAGGACAACCTGGTCATCGGTCTTGTCCGTAACAAGGCTGCGACCGAGAAGAAGGTTGCCGCCGAGCTGGGCGACCGCCCCAATGTACACATCCTCCATGGAGACCTCACCAACTACGCCAGCCTGAAGGAGGCCACCGCCGAGACCGCCAAGATCGTTGGCGACCGTGGTGTCGACTACCTGGTTGCCAATGCCGGTCTCGTGCCCGAGTTTGATGCTTACGGACCTGTCAGCGCATTGTATGTCGTCTTACCTCCCGACTCCAGGCTGTTCTGTGATGGTGTGGGCTAATGGTAGATGGATGCACAAAAAACAGGGCCGATAGGATCCAAGAGGTCGATGCTGGTGCTGCCGAGACATTCCAGACAAATGTCACCGGCCAGCTCCACCTCTTCAACCTCTTTGTTCCTCTGATCAAGAAGGGCAAGGCCAAGAAGGTCATCGCCATCTCATCTGGCGTGGGCGACGTCGACCTGACCAACCAATGCGAGATTGACGTTGGTCCGATCTATGCCGCATCCAAGGCCGCCCTGAACATTATCGTGGCCAAGTTCAACGCGCAATACAAGAAAGAGGGCATCCTCTTCGTAAGCATCAGTCCGGGCTTGGTAGAAGTCGGTCGCTATGCAAATGGTACGTATCTTACCTACTTGTCTCTATTCCCAGCTCTGGCGGGGACGCCTGAGTAGGTACTAGTAGTGGACTAACACATCTCTCCAGCCACGCCAGAGCAAATGAATGGCATGATGGGATTCGTGGGCAAGCTCGCATCGTATGCCCCCCACTTCAAGGGTCCAATCACCCCGGAGGAATCGGTCAAGGCTGTTCGGTCCGTCTGGGAGAAGGCTAGCATTGAGGAGGGATATGGTGGTGCCTTCATCTCGCATCTGGGTAACAAGCAATGGGTGTAAAAATGCTCGCACGCCAGGCGCCTAGTACATGCCCTTTCTCTTTTACTAGGTTCAACAGTTAGTAACTCTGGAAACAAAGAATGGATGTTCGTCAATGAATTCTTCAAATTGTTGACAAGGGTAAACTAAAGACCCTCGAACATGCAAACATGATCTCCAGAAAGGCGAGTTCACGAGAGTCATTCCTGGTATCGTATCAACTCCTGGCAGTATTGGATGTTGTGTCCCTGCACGCCGCAGACCCAAACACTTTTGACCTCGAGTCCCCACACTTTGTCGAACATGAACACCGTGACAACTGTAGAGATACCAAAGTCTCAGTACTTTCAACAAATAAACTGTGCACTGTATATACGGAGATAACTCAATCGCTACCTTGGAAATAGCGCAAATGATGGCCAATAGGTATAACACGACTGGAATCTAGGTACGATGCGCGCATCATCAAAGCCCCCCTGGACTTCTACGGTCGCATTGACGGCAAAGAGTCTACACCCGGATATCCTGTGCCAGTTGATAGGGCGGGACGCGATACCGTGGTGCGTGCACGCATTCGCCGAACGCACCGCCGAATCCATCCGCCGAATCTTACCTACCTTAGGTATGCAGGTAGCTGATTCAGTGCTACGAGGAAACTGCCGTCTGACTGCATGTGTGCTAGAATTGCCAATGCCCCGGCAAGACCCTTGATGCGTGATAATGGGTTCCACGAATGGTAGGTATCGCCGAGTTGTCGATCCGAAGCTCTCTGGGGATTCGTCTGGCAGGACGAAGGGAACAGTCGACCCCTCATATCAAGGAGATATAAGAGGGTTGGTGTTTAGCTGACTTGATAACCTTTGGGACTTGCCGTTGGATAGGTAATCATAGCCACCTCATTCTTAATCCCAGAAACTGGACTTGCTCGGGAACGTTTTCCACACATTGGCCTATTATCATATCTAGCTTGCTACTCTTTCGTTTCCAGTCACGTCATCAGTTCTCTCTCGTGGTCGCATTGATCTCCCCCGGCCCTCCCTATAGTTCAATTGGCACCGACTCAATCAATCCTAACGCAAAACCATGTCCGAAGTCAAAGGGTACCGCAGGCCAGAGCATGGCATCTTCCCCTTCCTACCGGACGCCTGGGTCCCGTACGCCGAGCTCATGCGTCTCGACCGGCAGGCAGGCTTCTGGGCCTACTACTGGCACTACCTGATCGGGCTCGGGTTCGCCATGAACATCCCCCCGTTCTCCGGCGAGATGCACGACTTGACCAGCCTTGCCTTCCTCGCGGGATACCTCTGGGTCTGGACCACGCTCTTCCGCGGCATCACCTGTACGTGGAACGACAACCTGGATCAGGATTTCGACCGCCAGGTTGCTCGCTGCCGCGTGCGACCCATCCCGCGGGGTGCCGTCTCGACCGCGCAGGCACACGTCTTCACTGCGGCGCAGATTGCGGTCGGGGCCGCCCTCTTGTACCCGTTGGGCGGTTCCGTGTCGATCCACGCCGTCATCGACGGCGTGCTTCTGTTCATCTACCCTCTGCTGAAGCGCTGCACCAACTACCCCCAGGTCGAGCTGGGCTTTGGGCTCTCGTACGCCATCTTCTTGGTGGCGGCCATGGTCGGCAAGGACCCGTTGGCACCTCTGTTCGACCCGTCGTCGTCGGCGGGTCTGTCTGCTCGGTTGACCGCCGTCGCCGAATCGCCACTGGCCTGGTCAGCTGGGTATCTCTACTTCGCCGGCATTCTGTGGACCGTCATCTTCGACACCCTCTATGCTCACCAGGACTATCTCGACGATCTGAAGGCCGGCGTCATGGGTCTCGCCGTGCGACTCGGCCGGAAGGGAACGAAACCCGCCTGCTACGTCGCGGGCGCGGTGCAAATCTTCTGTCTGGTGAAAGCGGGCCAGTTGGCGGGCTTCGGCGAGGCGTACTACGCCATCTCGTGTGGCGTTACTGCTCTCGTGCTGGCGTGGATGATCGCCGTGGTCGACTTGGAAAATGGCGACAGTTGCGCTTGGGCGTTCGGTACTGGAAGCGGCTATGTCGGTACTGCGATGACGGTTGGGCTCATGGCCAACTTTGTGCTGAAGAAGTATGGATATTCGGCCTAGGGATAATGCCCCTGCCCGCAGTCATTACTGCCATGCCATACCTAGGTAGTCTCGTGAATAGGTACCTTTCCCGAGTACATAGTCTTCCAGCCATTTTTGGGCCTGATGTACGTACCTTCCGTAGTGGGAAAATCTGTTTCTAGAGGACAACCAATGTCTGGAAACCAACGCATCTTTTTTATAGCGGGTAATCGCTATACTATAGTAGCCTTTTGATTTAGAGTTAGGTTGGGTCCAAAATCTGAAAATTTTTATAAGTCTCAAAGTCCCAAAGTCCCTCCTTCCTCCAACCTCAATCCAACACCCCCTTTATCAACGGAAAGCACCAGCCATTTCTTTCACAAACAACCAAATGGCCCAGTGGCCAAGTGGTTTCAAAAGGTGACCTGTTGATAACGTGATACAGTATTTCGTTGCCAGCTTTGGCAAACTCACAGCTGCGTTATGTCAATATCCCGTCCTGGTGTCTGTAGGAGTAGCAGTAGGGACATCCGATGAAGCAACTGAGCGGCCAAGTAATCATTGAAATGCAGAGCTATCTATCGCCGGCATGTTGGCTCTACACCGTTTCCTCTTCTCAAGAAGTCAAATACAAAGCATATTCCCCAAACTCCTCATCTTCCAGCAAGTAATCCCATTCATCCTGGAACAAATTGACCACAAACTCGACGCCGCGCCCTGGCTCGCGCGGCATCGCGAAACAAAGACGTCCAGCCTTGTTGATATCGTCAAAGAGAGGCCTCAACGCATCGGCCTTTCCACCATTGGCGAACAAGCGCCCGCCCCACCGCATGTCTTCGATGCGCATCATCATGAGAGACGACAGGATCATGTCGTAACCGTGGGCATGGGTGATGCTGAGCTGAAGTTTCGAAAGATCTTCAAGGCGCCGCGCCAGCCCATATGCACCCAGCATGGCCTGCGGAGTCGCTGCGTCGGCCTCTCTGCGGATGGCCATCGCCACCGTGGCGATACCAGTATCGGGCGAAGTCAGCGTCGATATCGGCATGGCAACCCGGTTCCAGAACACCAGGTTGCCCAGGTACTCGAATGACATAGCGCCCTTGGCGGAAATGTTGAGCCGGCCGTCGAGCGTCAGCTGCAACCAGGCCTCGACATTGTCCGACTCGCTCGCTCGACCGGCGGCGATGGCTGCCGCGTGTCTGGCTTTGAGCAGACTGCGCCAGATCAGCGCCGTCATGCTGTCGTTTCCCGAGAGACGCGATCCGGCGCCCGCCTCGTCCAGACAGCGCTTGTGGAGTGCGGTGAACTTGTCGGGTGACATGTAGAAGACGGCTGACGTCATGGCCTCACCAGAGGATGGTGGTGGAGGTAACCGGCGATCCTCCTTCGACGGTGCATTTGGTGGTTCCATGTCCAACAAGGTGCATGACTTTGCTCCCACATGGCCCGTTTCTCCTTTTGCATCATCGACATCCTCCAATCGGCTGCCCTCGTCCGCCCATATACGCTCGATAAGACCGCGATCCGAGCTCAAGGGATCGAGGACCACAGGCGCGGTGTTTGCCTGCAAGGCGGCACAGTTGGCCGCCCATATCCTCCACACGTCAAACAAGGCGGTGCCGTCGCAGGCGTTGTGGTGAGCGGCGCCGCACAGGATCAACGCTCCCGGCACAAAGTTGGCCTGAGCCTTGAAGCACTCGGCACCGTTATCCACCTTGGGAAAGTTGAGGAAATCTCCCCAAAAAACCTCCTCGTCCGGGATCGTGTCCATGGGGTAGCCGCTCTCACAGATCTCTTCGTAGCTCACCGTTTCGTCTAGTAGCTTGAAACGGAAATGAGGCACAGGCTTGTTGTTATCCTCAAGGTCCGCTGGGTCATACCGGATCTCAAGCTGGCCGGGGCGTCCGCCTGGTGTTCCTGGATCTGCTTTGTAGATTTTCCCGCTCAGCCAGGGCAGTTGTCGGAAGGTAAGGCGAAGGCTATCTTCCAAAGCCTTGAACGCTTGCTGGGGCGTAACGGCGTCCTTCAACGGAATGTACCATTTCATGGGCATATAATGGGGAGGAAGGAAGTGATCCAGAACCCCGAGGGGAACTCGGACTGTCGAATCCGGCATCCTTGGCTCCGTCGTAGTGAACTGCCTACTGCATTAAAGTGTGAGGCCCTCTTCTCAAGATCGGTTGCGAAAATGTTGCCGGAAATTTAGGACAACTTATGCCCAACTGAGAATAGGGAACGCAAGAGAGCTAGGGATCTAAGTTGAGGTACCTAGGTACCTTTCGGAATTATTACTTCCCACAGGCAAGGTGCAAACACGACTGTAAGCAACATCCGAAATGCCCACCATTATCTCTGTGGTTTTAGTGCATTTACCCTCTGCAGCTATGTTTTATCCAGCTTACAGGCCGAAGGAAGACGGCGCTGCAGCCCGATCGGCGAACTGCATGCCAGCTTACAATCGCCGAATACGCTAAGGCATGTCGGGGTATCCCGTATGTACTTAGGTAGCTACCTTAACAATACTACCTACCTCTTTAAATCGATTCACTTCGATATCTATTAAGTCTCGCGTGTTTCCAATGCTTTTTCGAAGTCATCTTTTTATGTGGTTCATTTTCCAGTCCACCCGTGTTACATGGTACTACTATCTCAGACATCATCATCATCATGACGATACCTCTAAACATGACCAACGGCTCCAACGGGGCATCGTCGTTTGACAAAAGCAGGCATCATGGTCATAAGGAAAGGACCATGTCCCACCCCCAGTCTGCGTCGCCCATCGCCGTCGTGGGCATGGCTTGCAGATTCCCCGGCGGCGTCACGAGTCCGGAGGGGCTCTGGGACCTCTGTGCCAGCGGTCGAGACGCCTGGTCCCCCATACCCGAGTCGCGGTTCGACGTGAAATCATACTACGACCCGAATCCTGCGAAGAGTGGTAGAGTAGGTTTATATTGATGAGAGTCGGTTAAAGATCTCGGAACGGACCAAGGGATTGCTAAGAAACCCGCCTTTTCTTTACAGAATCATGCCACCGGGGGTTATTTCTTACACGAAGACGTGGCTCTGTTCGATGCCGCATTCTTTCGATTCACGTCCGAAGCAGCCAGTGTAAGTTCTCTTGATCATTTCCCTTCCCTCCCTCCTCCTTTTGCCAAAATTTCATCCCATCTCTATTTCTTCAGCTGACGGCGATGGGATGGGCAGGCAGCAGATCCTCAGCTTCGGCTGCTATTGGAGGTGACGTACGAAGCAACAGAGGACGGTAAAGTAGCCTTTTGCTTGCCCCTTATGAGCAAAACCCAAGTAACCACTATCTAATCTTTTATTTTCTTGGAAAACAACAGCCGGTCTACCCATAGAAAAGCTCGCGGGGCCGGGCCCCAACACGTCGGTGTTCGTCGGTTGCTACACCAAGGATTACCACGACCTTCAGACGCGCGATCCCGAGACGATGCCGCCGTCCACGCTCACCGGAAACTACACGGCCATGTTCTCCAACAGGGTCTCCCACTTCTACGATTTCCAGGGAGCCAGCATGTCCATCGACACCGGTTGCTCGGCCGCCCTCGCCGCCTTGCACCAAGCATGCCAGACCATCCGGTCGGGAGAGTCCCACGTTTCCATCGTCGGAGCTTCGAATGCGATCTTGAACCCAGACATCTACATCGCCATGTCCACTCTCGGGTACGTACCTACCTAACTGAGCTTGGTCTAAACAGCTTCAATCTCCTTCTTGTACTTAGCGCTTCCTGTGTGGGGACTAACCCTGGGCTTTTGTTATTTTTAGCATGGTGGGCGCAGATGGACGTTGTTACGCGTGGGATTCGCGGGCGCAGGGCTACGGCCGGGGAGAAGGGGTGGCCGTGCTTGTGCTAAAGTCCCTCGATGCGGCCGTGCGAGACGGCGACCGGGTGCATGCCGTGATACGGGAGACGGGACTGAACCAGGACGGTAGAACAACCAGCATCACCTCTCCCTCCACGGACGCGCAGATCCGGCTGATACAACATTGCTACCAACGAGCGGGTCTCGATCTTTCGGACACGGGGTACGTGGAGGCGCACATGACCGGGACGCAGGCGGGGGATGTTACCGAGGCCGAATCACTTGCCCGGACGTTCGGTGCAAGCCGCACACAAGACGACCCCGTCTGGGTCGGCTCGGTCAAGACCAATGTCGGGCATACCGAGGGCGTCAGCGGGTTGGCTGGCATTATCAAGACTGCGATGGCCATGAAGTACCGAGCCATTCCGCCGAATCAGAACTACGTCGTGGGGAACGACAAGATTCCCCTTGACGACTGGCACTTGCGAGTGCCGACCAGTGTGGTGCCCTGGCCACGCAACAGGCCCTTGCGCGCGTCCATCAGCAACTTTGGCTACGGAGGGACAAACGCACACGTCATCCTCGAAGGTGCGCCTGAAACGCGGCTCGCAAATGGCAACGGTCGCAGGACAAGGACAGCGGACGACGCTGATGTGTCTCGACTGTATGTGCTCAGCGCCCAGGACGCCGACACGACCCGAGCCATGGCCGGAAACCTGGCTGCTTGCATCCGGAAGAGCATAGAGGGCGAGATGGATCTGCAGCCTGCCGACATCGCCTTCACGCTCAGTCACCGGCGATCGCGCCTCTCCTACATCACTACAGTGCGCGCTAGCAACCTGGCCGAGTTGGCCGACAATCTGGACAAGACGGCGGCTCTCAAGGTAGGACACGCGCCCGCAAGCAAGCGGGCGCCGCGACTCGGCTTTGTGTTCAACGGTCAAGGCGCGCAATGGCATGCCATGGGCCGAGAATTGCTGTACGCATACCCCGTATTCGCAGAGGCGATCGACAAGGCCGACCGAGTCCTGCGGGAGATGTACGGCGCCGACTGGTCGTTGCGCGAGGAACTGACGCGCGATGCCAAGTCCAGTCGCGTCTCGGAGATTCACCTTGGCCAGCCCATCACCGTGGCGCTGCAGGTGTGCCTGGTGGTGTTGCTCCGCTCATGGGGCATCCGTCCATCGGCCGTCACGAGCCATTCCAGCGGCGAAATCGCGGCCGCATATGCCGCTGGGGCGCTCTCGTTCGAGCAGGCGCTCGGCGTGACATACTGGCGTGGCGAGCTCGCGCGCACTCTGCTGGACCCGAAAGCCTCGGGCGTCGTTGGTGGCATGGCTGCGGCCGGCGTGGGACCCGACGAGGCGCAAAGATACTTAAGGGAAACGACTTCTGACGGCCGCGTCGTGGTGGCGTGTGTCAACAGTCCCGAGAGCGTCACTCTTTCGGGTGACATGGATGATCTGGACGAGGTTGTGAGCCGTCTCGAGGCCGACGGCAAATTCGCTCGCAAGCTCAGGGTCGCGCTGGCATATCACTCACCCCATATGCGGCGCATGGAGTCTGCCTACCTGGAGAAGCTGCGGGACATCGTGCCATCGAGCCCGACTTGGCCCGGTGACGTGAGGTACACGTCCCCTGTCACGGGGGGGGGCCTTACGTCCGCCCAATCGCTGTCAGCAGAGCACTATGTGCGGAACCTAACGAGCCCGGTTCTGTTTAGCCAGGCATTTGAGGCCATGTGCTTCGGTGAGACTGACGCAAGCTCCGCCCAAGTAGACGCCATTGTTGAAATAGGACCGCATGGCGCTCTGGCGGGTCCCATGAGACAGATCTTGCGAGGCCGCAAGATGGCTTACATGTCCTGTCTTCAGCGAAACGCGAATGCCGTGGAGACCATGCAAGACGTAGCCGGAGAACTCGTCCGTCTCGGATATGCCGTATCTTTATCGGCCGTCAACAAATACCCAGAGGCAAACGGCGAGGAGGCCGTGACCACCTCGAACATTATGAAATTTGTGCCCGGCCTGCCGACTTATCCGTGGAATCACTCGAGTCGCTACTGGATCGAATCGCGGGTCAACAAGGACATCCGCCACAAGAGATTTCCACCCCACGAGCTCCTTGGTATGCCTGTTTCGGGCGCAACGACACCGGCATGGCGAAACTTTATACGTCTCGTCGACCTTCCTTGGATCGGCGACTATCGTGTCGATGGCATGGTTGTTCTTCCTGGCGCGGCCTACGTATCCATGGCCATCGAGGCCGTTCGTCTCGTCACGGATCCGTCTGAGGACAAGATTCGCGGCTATCATGTCAAAAACGTCGAGTTTCTAAGCGCCTTGGTGGTTCCCGGGTCGGAAAAGTCGGTCGGAGGCGTCGAGATGTACTTCCGTCTGGGACCGTCACGACGCGAGGGGGACAAGGCTGATGGCTGGTACGAATATGAGGTGCGCTCTCTGGGGGCCAATGACATGTGGGTGGAAAACTGTCGTGGCCTCGTCTCGGCCGTGGTGGAGCAGCAAGATATCGAGGACGCCGTCGCACCGAACGTCGACTCCTTCCTCAAGACACAGGAATCCAAGGTACGACGAGTGGCCGGTTCGGCACTTCGGGCAGATGTCGCCAGTATGGGAGTCCAATATGGACCGGCCTTCCAAGGCATCGCAGACGTGGTGGCGTCGAAAACCCTCAAAAGAGCGGCAGCCGACTTGGACATCCTCGAGCTGGAGTCTCCGTCAGCGTCGCCATACTTCGCCTCCTACGTTATCCACCCCACGACGCTGGACTGCATCATCCAAGCTACGTACGCAAACTTGCCCCCAGACACGGGCAAGACGTCCATGGTGCTTCCTAGGTCGCTCCAGGATGCTTTTGTGCCTCGATCGCTAAACAGAGGGGGGAGGGAGCGCCTGGCGGTTTTCAGTGAGTTGCGGAGTGCGCAACGCAGAGGCTTCACCTCGGACGTATCCGTCGCGAACTCGCAACAACAAGGTGATAGCCGCCGTGAGACCCCTCTCGTGATCAATCAGCTGTTCTGCCAGGCCATTCCCCGTGATGAGGCTGAAAGTGGCCTGGAAAGAATTCCGCTCTATGAAAGCCGTTGGGTCCCGTTAGTGAGCCGCGGTGGCATCCCCTCGTCTATCAAAGAATACATGCGCACTACACTAGCAGGCGAAGAGCTGGACTACGAGAAAAAGGTGGTCCGCGCATCCTATCACCTCATTGCCGATGCTGCGGCTGAGCTGGAGGGGCAGCCATCGGGCAGTTGGACAACACACGGGCACGCCTTATTTGCGTGGATGCAGAGCGTGCTGGCCCGTGGTAGGAGCGGGCAACTGATGCCTGGAAGCAAAGCCTGGGGGCGAGCAAGCAAGGGACTCAAGCAAAAGTTGTTCGACGAGCTCCGGTCCACGGGTGGGACGCACGGGGGTCTCCTTGTTCGCATTGGTCAGAAACTGGCACAGATTGTGCGAGGAGAGGTAACGCCTGCCGCCCTCTTAGGGGAGGACAACGATGATCTCATGAGGCAATACAACAGCGGACTACCCAGCCTCCAAACTCGCAGCTACAAGCAACTTGCCAGGATAGCGAATGTCCTTGCTCTTCAGCAACCGGGAGCGGCTGTTCTCGAGGTTGGTGCGGGCAACGGGGCAGCGGCCGGAGCCCTGTTGGAAGCATTCGGACAGGGAGGTAATGGTGGGCTGCTCATCGACCGATACATATTCTCGGACGCCTCATCAGTGCATTTCGAGGCAGCCAAGCAGAAGTTGGCCAGGTGGACCAAGGTGCTCGAGTTCCGGGAACTCGATCTCGGAAAAGAGGGCCCGAGGACGGAGACGTTGCACGACGTAGCAGCCGAACGGAGTATAGACCTGGTGGTTGCATCCATGAACCTACACGCAGTCAACAATCCGAAGACGGCTTTGGAAAACATGCGGAAACTGCTGAAGCCCGGCGGCAAGCTTCTACTTATTGTGAAGACGCACGTCAGTCTCGACGCGCAGCTCATCTGTAGCACGTTCCCGGGTTGGGAACAGCAAGGTGAGCAGCCGGAATTCGTCATGGGGCTAGAAGCGTGGGATGAGGCTCTTCGCGCCAATGGATTCACGGGCGTCGAATTCGACATTGCTGATTGTGAGCAGCCGCAATTCCAGAGATGGACCGTTATGTTAACAAGCAGCGTCGCGCCTGAACAAGAAGCGTCCACCATGAACCCTAGCAGCCCACCCAACCCCAGTCTTGTGACAATCGTTCATGCGGAATCCACGCTTTCACCGTCGCAGCAGAAATGGCTCTCACAGCTAGGCGAGGCCATTTATATGACAACGGGCATTCGGGTCACCCTGGAGAGCCTCGAGGAGGTACAACCAGGCGAAAGCCAAGTACTACACATATTAGCTGCTGCAGATGTAGCCAAGAATGGTTGTGTGCTGGATGATATGGACGAGTCCATGTTCCATAAGCTCCGTCGAGTGCTTCTCGAGAGTCGGGGAGTTTTGTGGTTGTCCAACGGCGCCGGTCCAGACGCCTCCGCCACACCCGCCTCTTCTCAGGTGCAGGGCCTGCTGCGAACTCTCCGCCATGAAAACGTGGACAGACCCTACGTCTTGCTGGACTTGCCCACAACCTGGGCGGAAGAAGCGGACGTGGTCATAAAGCATGTTGTCGGGGTGTTGCAGCAGACATTGCTGAACAAGGAGTTTGGCCACGCCGACGCCGACTGGGAGTATGCGATTCAGGACTCGGTCGTCCATGTGCCACGGATCTTCCCGGCGATGGGCAGTAAAGAGGAGTCCAAGGCCAAGACCTTCCAGCCCTTTCAGGATCCCCATCGGCCACTGGTGTGGGAGGAGGCATTGGATTCAGGTGAAGGTGGCTTCGTCGAACAGTGGTGTGGTGCTGCCAATGAGCTCGCTGACGGTGTCGTTGAGATCGAGACACGGGCTTTCAGCCTGAATCCTCGCGTCCATCATCACCGCACTGCGACAGAGGCCGACGACGAAGAAGCCACGGCTGTACACGAGGTAGCGGGCATAGTCACCCGACTTGGGCACAACACGGACGCCAGTGGGTTCCAGCTCGGCGACAAGGTCTGCGGTGTGACCAAGGGGCCATACGCAAGCATAGCACAAGCGAGTTGGACCAGCGTCGCGAAAATTCCTGATGGCCTATCCTTCGAGGAGGCCGTCTGTGCCCCGCTGGCGTATTCAGGGGCTTATTACGCCCTTGTGCACGTGGCAAGATTGAGAAGGGGCGACAAGGTCCTGATCGTGCAAGCCGATGGTGGAGCTGATGGCACGGCGGGTCTGGCCGTTGCAAATCACGTAGGCGCTGACGTGTGGTTTGCTACCACCGACTTGACGGAGGCCGAGACACACCGTCTCATGGGCACATACCACCTTGCTCCAAGTCAAATTCTTAAAAGCCGTTACGCGAGGGAATTAGGTGATGCCATCAAGGGGCAGACTGGCGGCCGGGGCGTAGATGTGGTTCTCACCGGCCCGACATCATTGCTGTCCGCACCTCTGCTGCAGTCTGCTCTAAATAGCATCGCGAATTTTGGTCGCTTTGTCGAAATCGGTGGCTGGAACAAGAGCCTAGACGTCACCCAGCTTGCCGCAAGGTGCGTTACGTATGCGCGAGTGGATATGATACAGCTGAGCGACCACAATGGTCTGCTTATGAAGGAGTCATTGGATGCGGGCCTAGGCATCATCTTTCACAACGCCGTGTCTTCCTCGTCGGGGTCTTCCTCACCTCTTAGCCCCGTGACAAGGTTCTCGCCCTCGCAGATGAGCCAAGCTGTGCGGCATTTGGAACAGCAACGGCAGCGACGCAAGGCGGGCAAGGTGGTCATTGCGGCCCAGGACGACAGTCCGGTCCAGGTTATGTCTCCTGTGCGCCGCCCACTTCGTCTCGATGATAAGAGAGCCACTTACCTGATCGTTGGCGGGGTGGACGGTATTGGCGGGGCCATTGCATCTTGGATGGTGTCCAAAGGCGCCCGGAGTGTGGTCCTCATTTCCCGCAACGCAGAGACACACCCTCAGGCGGAGGGACTCGTCGAAGATGCCGCGCTACGAGGTTGTCGCCTCCAAGTGCTCAACTGTGATGTATCGAGTGAGGAGAGTCTTGTCCGCCTTCTCCGTCAAGTCTCGGCCACATCGCCTCCGGTCCGTGGCGTTATTCACGCCGCCAACGTTCTAGCGGTACGTACAAATAGGAAACAACGCGTGTTCGAATGCTGAAACACTTTGACTAACTTGAGAAAACAGGATACCGTGTTTGATCGCATGTCCTTCGCGCAATGGCAAAAAACCGTGGGGCCCAAGGTCGCCGGCACGAGGAATCTGCACAAGCACCTACCTCGAGATCTGTCCTTTTTCGTGCTTCTGTCGTCAGTCATCGGTGTGATGGGGCACGTCTCCCAGGCCAACTACGCCGCTGCCAACGCGTTCGAGGACGCCTTGGCCAGCCACCGCGTGGCTCTCGGCCTCCCTGCCGTCAGTCTGGCTCTGCCGGCCGTTTTAGGGGTTGGAATGGTGGCGTCGGACCAAGATGCTCGACATCGTGTCGAAGCACTTGGCACGGAGTCGATACATGTCGACGCTGTATTTCGCCTTATCGAAGACGCCATCCAGCACGACACGCGCCTCCAGCATAGCCAACGAGTCAATCGGTTCGATCAGTCACCTAGTGAAGCCCGGAGGATCGTTGGCCTGCTGCCGTGGAGCAGTCTGACGCCTGAGGCTGGCATTCGTCGCGATCGGCGTTTCGGCACGTTGCGCCTCGTTCAAACGGCATCATCCTCCCAATCGACACAGACTTCCGAGGCCACCTCACTCGACCCCACCGCAATTCTCGTCCGCGCACTCGGTCACAGCAGCATCGATCGAGGCGAGAAATCAATGCAAGAAGTGAAGGGCACGGCACAGGTAGCAGAAGCACTGGCCGCGCGGCTGGCGGCGATTTTCAACGTCGATGTCGCGAGCGTGGACCCAGAACAGGGCGTTTCTGTCCTCGGCGTCGATTCTCTCGTTGCCGTCGAATTGCGCAATTGGCTTGCTTTGGCAGGTCAGGCGAAGCTGTCTATTTTCGAGGTCCTACAGAGCACCTCGCTCAATCAGGTTGCTGAGTTGATCATCAGGCGAAGTGCTCTGGTGAAGTAACCGCTAGAGGCTCAGCGTGCCACTGCTGAAGATGCGGCCAGCCAGCCAGCTGTCTGCTAAAAGTGACAGACTCTGTGCAACGATAGATCAATACATTTTCCAGGGTAGGAGCGACCCAATAAGGCGAGGATGAGGTTTCACTGCGGAGTAGACTATATGGAAGGAAGTTTGGGACTCTATCTCATCGATAACACTGTATTGCAGCGATTTATGTACCTTGGGCTCTTGTGGCTACCTATTCTCTTATTTCGTAAGAACTCGATCAGAGCTGCAACCTTCATTTCAGCGAGATGACGGGATTTTCTGTTGATGTTTGCAAACGAACCGCCATCAAAGGTACCTACCTTACCTAGGTACCTATGCATCCATGATCGGGCGACAGAAACTCCAAATCTTTCAGTGACGACACACATTTGCAACTCCGAGTCTGCTTTTTTCTCCATGATATATGTCTATCTATTCCACCACGTAACAATACTCCGGACAAAACAGCTACACACCTAAGGTACCTTATATAGCAGAGGGCCTCTGCTTCCTGCGCACCCGCAGCTTCGCCTTAGGGTTCGTCACAATCTCTATATACCACGGCGAGGCGTCGGGCCCGGAGTCTACTCTCTCGAACTCGTAGTGTTCCAGTATATGCGCGAGCAAGATTTTCACCTTGTTCACCGCGAAGAACCTCCCGGGACACGCGTGCGTCCCAATGCCGAATCCGAGGCTTTCCATCGTGGTCGTCACAAACTGTGAAGAATGCTCCTTGCCGGCCTCCTCGCGCAGCTTGGGGAATCGGTCGGGCTGCCATTCTTCGGGGTTGGGGTAGTACTTGGGATCCCACATGCGGGACATGTTGACACCGACTTGGGCGCCTCTGGGTATGAGCGTCCCGTCTGGTAGGGTTACGTCTTCATGGGCGTAGCGATGGGTAAGGACTTGGCCTGGTGAGTGTTTGTTTGGCTAGGCGACAGTTTTGGGGAAGCGGGGAGGGAAACTCACGGACACCAAGTGGTTTCAATCGCTGTGTCTCCTTCATCACACTGTCTGCGAGCTTCATCTGGTACAAGGAGGTCTTGGACATCTTGCCGTCCTGGTCGCGAACCTCTCGTATCTCCTTGAGAAGCGGTTCGATGACTTCCGGGTGCCGGCAGAGCTGAAGGACAATGTTTGAGGTTAGATCGGATGTTGTATGCACGGATGCCATGCTAAGTGACAGCTGGGCGTGAGCTCCGTGGTACTTCTCGTTTCGGCTCATGGCGATTTGGTGCATCCAGGTCATGGCATCATTCGGCATGTCTGCCAGTCCCTTTTTGGCCCGTTCTGTGGTTTCGATGCGTTTGGCGATGATGGGCTCAATCATCTCCTCGGCTCGCTTCACCTGCTGCCTGATTTTGCGGCAATCCTTCAGGAACTATTGGACGTAGGGCCGAGACCACTCGGGCCAGCTACGTATCACCCTCACGGCATGGAACACGCTGTTCGTGTATGCCTGGATGTTGTCCAGCCATTCCTCGTCGCGGTAGAGCTCAGGGCCGAGGAAGATTCGCGTCGAGACTTGAGTGACGATGTCACGGAGACTGGCCAGCAGCTCGACTTCGTGCCATTCTACCCGGCTATTTAGCCAGTAACACAAAAACGAGTCAAAAGGGAGTAGGTAATTTACCAGTGCTTGTCCCCCATCGCATGTCAAAATGCGACTTCCGTCTCCTCCGCTAATTCCTGAGTGAATTTGCCTGTTGAGTCGGCATCGTAAGCATCATGACGCTGGTGAAACAGAGCAATGGGCAGCAAGGCTGAAACATACCAAGATTGGTGCTGAGCTTGGTGCGAATCATGGTGGTAAGAGCATCAGTAGCACGTAGGCCTTCAAAGCCGGGCAGAGTAGATGCCATGGACTTTTTGACCACCTCGTCGGCGCTGAAACGAGGATCGGACTTGACGTGCTCTGCCATGTCGGGAGGCAACACAATCCGTGTCCCAAACGATCCAATGATCGGAAAGGGGCCATTATACTATTGAGTCGATGAGTGACTGATCTTGTTTCAATTCATGAGAGAGACCCTGGATTTCCCACCTTGTAATATCCTTTCTGAATCCATGCCTTCATGTCTCGGGCGATGCGTTTCACGGCGGGCGTATCAGACCATTCGCCTTTGAGTTTGTTGATGACCGGAAAACCAGAGGTATACCACCTCAGTCTCAGCGTGGAAATGACAGCACCCAGAAGATACGGGAGGAGTAGGATGGGTACAGCTGCAGAAAGCAGCAGCCCGGCGTTCTCGACTAACATGATTGTCCAATGGATCGAGCTTGACACTGGCAAAAGTGAGTCGACAATATCTTCTCTGGTCGATGACAATCACTCGATCTATTCTGGACAAGTAATGAACTGTGTCTCAATATAAAAGACCTGACCTCTTCCCATCAGTGTCCAGAATCTTTTAATGTGTTGAATGCTCATCACCACCAATCACATTTGCCTGGCGCTATACCGATGGGGCATAGAATCATTAGGTATACAAGGTGGGTGAGAACCGTGAGATGCTCCAGTCGCTGAGATGCCAAGTGGACCTCGAGTGAAGCCCTGCCGAATAATTGTTTGAAACTCAATTCATAGGAGCATCGACATGGAAGGCACAGACGAGGATCAGGCCATCATCTGCTAAATTCGAATGAGGTTAGTCTTTAGGCATGGGTGATAGTAGCTTTTCGCCGACGAGGTAGGAGCAAACCCTACCGGTGCCACGCCCCCACTTTTTTGAGACTCGCCAGGCTCGCACCGATTGTAAAGATTCACAGCGCATCGCATTAGCCAATTGAGTCAAAAAGAAACCTAAACTATGAACATAATTAGGATAGTGTATTAAATTCGAAGTATTTTTTTGTTATTTTGTTTTTCACTACGTTGAGAAAAGTCGAGTTTTGGCCTATACAGCCAAAATACTACCTCTAACCCTAACCTGGCAGTATTGGTGGTGAGAACCCACTTTAGAGGGTGCGTCCCAAAAAAGTGGGGGCGTGGCACGGGTAGGTATAGTCAGCGGCCGAGAATCCGTGAGATGCTGATCCTACCAGACTGCAGAACGGGTGCGCATCAATCTAGACGCACACGACCTGGATTCCTTGAGAAAACGACTGAATTGACGTAGGACACGAATGTTCGGCATCAACCAAGCCCGACAATGTTTCGTGGGATTGAACGCGTCGGTTGAGCTCATACCTAAGGTAACAATTCGGCGTTGACATTGGCGTTCGCAACGCCGAACCAAACGCCGAATGCATATTCAGAGTCCACAAGCGTCTTCGGATCTACAAGCTGGGTATGCCGAGTGGCTTTCCACCCAGAAGGATCCATTCCGCCAAGTCTAGCACAACTCATTGCATCATGGCAGGGGAATCGAGATATCAGGAGTCCCTCCATCGCTCCATGTGAGAATCACAGACGCAGTCAGGATATTCTCACCTGGCTGCTCTACTCGCAGCAGCTTGACCAGCGTGGTAGGAAATGGCCAATTCAATATGGGAGCAGAAGATCGCGCCGGGCGTGGAAACATATGTCTGCCGGCCGGCTGATCCCGCGGTCAGGGGGGCCAGGGACTTTCCCGTCACTGGCTGTGACCAGGCCATGCCCAAGATACACGCGCGAATAACCATATACTACAAGCTGGCCGAATTGTCCGAGGAATCACGCAGGAATATCGTCACGTCGCTCAAGACGGGCTTGGAAAACCTCGCCTCCCAAGTACCATGCCTCACCGCAACCGCTGCTGTAGACCCTGTGTCCAAGCGCGGCACCCTCAGAACAATGGGCGACGACGATGGAGTTCTCTTCCTGGTCACCGGCTCGACGACCGTCCGCTCCGATCTTCCATCCTATGCAGAGCTGGAGCGCGAACGATTTGGACCTTGGAAGCTTCCCAAAGGCGCCACGTATCCGGAGGGTCTGATCAATCCCCCGACGTCGATATGTCGAGGGCCACCAGAGCGGGTTGCCGGGGTGTATCTTCCAACTCAACTTCATCGACGGCGGCGTGATCCTCACTGCTTGCTTCCATCATTATGTCGCCGATGGACCGCCGGTCAAGACCGCCATCGCCAGCTTTCCCCGCGACAAGGTCGCCGCTCTGAAAGACGAAGTTGCAGCAAAGAGGTTCGCTCGGGTGTCGACCCACGATTGCTTCCAGGCAATCTTATGGTGGGGACTGGTGCGTGCCAAAAGCGTCTTGGGGCAAGATGAAGGGCTCGAGACCTCTACGTCCCTGTTTCCCGTCAGCTTCCGGTCCAACTACAACCCTGAGTTTCTGAAGAACTACATCGGCAATGGCACGCTCTTCAATGGCGCAAAGCTCCCCATTGCGACGCTCAAGTCTTCAGAAGGACTCCTTGATGCGGCTGTGGCGCTGCGAAACGTGATCCAGAATGTGGACGCGACCTTTGTCAAAGACGCCAAGGCTTGGCTCAGCAGCATCGAGGAGCCGGCGACGCGAACGTGGATGACTAGTCCGCCGCGCAAGATGGACGCTGCCGTCACGAGCTGGGCTTGTCTCGGCTACCACACATGGGACATTGGATTTGGGCCGGCGACCTGCATACGCCCGCCCGTTTCGCCGATACCGTTCTTGTTCCCTATGCCCGGTAGGACAGACAATGACGGCGATGAGATATTGGAGGCTGGCATTGCTGTTGACGAGAAGGTGCACGAGATGTTGATGCAGGATGCGGAATTTGCTCAGTATGTTCAAGGACTACTATCTCCAACCCTAGCCCGCATTAGCTGTCATTATACTGCGCATTGTAGTTCTTCCATCGTGGCATGGACTTGGAATCCTACCGTAGCAGACGACTGCAGGTCCTTGAATCAATAAAATCATGACAATGGGTCATTGCGGGCGTGCGGTGCGGCCTTCCACGATGGCGTGCCAGGCTAAAAGTTTAAGGTAGGTAACGTTGTAGTCGCTACCTAGCTCGGGGCTCTTAGCTACCTAACCCAAAAGAGGTCGGTCCTGCTTCCGCCAGTCCTTCCCACCACACTCCCCATTCGGCGCAGTGTCGTTGTCCTCGTTTCCCCGGTAGCGTTGCCTTGCCTTCATGCCTTGCCTTGTTCCTCTTGTTTTTTCCTGTCTCTTAATCATAACCCGTCACGCATTTCATAATGGCCGCCCCTGCCACATCCGTTAAGGAGGTCATCCAGAAGAAGCCCGAGGGCCTGGACCTCTACGCCCGCTTCGCCCTGGCCGGAGCCCTCGGCTGCTCCGTCACGCACGGCGCCTTCACGCCCGTCGATGTGTACGTCTTCCCTACTGCCCTCCTTCTCGACTACTTGCTAATAGCCCGAATATAGAATCAAAACCAGGATCCAACTCGACCCTGCGACGTACAACCGTGGCATGATCGGCGGCTTCCGCCAGGTCATCAAGAATGAAGGAATCGGCGCGCTAGCTACGGGCTTCGGTCCTACGTTCACAGGCTACTTTGTCCAGGGCGCCTTCAAGTTCGGTGGTTACGAGTTCTTCAAGAAGCAGGCCATCGACCTCATTGGCATCGAGAAGGCCCGTCAGAACCGTACCGCCGTGTACTCCGTGTCCGCTGCTTCGGCCGAGTTCTTCGCTTCCGTCGCCCTTTGCCCCTTGGAGGCTACCCGTATCCGTCTCGTCTCTACTCCCGGCTACGCCAAGGGTCTAGTCGATGGCTTCACCAAGATCCTGACTACCGAGGGAGTCGGCGCCTTGTACGCCGGCTTCGGACCGATCTTGTTTAAACAGTAGGTTCTTCCCGGTCAAGTCCCAGCCCACATTTGTTAAACATCTGTTGGCTAAGGTAACCTTCGTGCATCAATCATACAGGGTCCCATACACGGTTACGAAGTTCGTCGTATACGAAAAGGTTGCCGAGAACATCCTCGCTCAATTTGACAAGTCTAAACTCTCCGGTAGTGCCTTGACTGGTATTAACCTGGGTTCTGGCCTAATCGCTGGCTTTGCTGCCGCCATCGTGTCGCAGCCGGCCGATACGATGCTTTCCAAGATCAACAAGACCAAGGGACTGCCCGGTGAGAGCACCGTCTCCCGTCTCGCCAAGATTGCCCGCGAGCTTGGCGTACGCGGTTCCTTTGCCGGTCTCCCCACGCGTCTCTTCATGGTGGGCGGGTTGACTGCCGGGCAGTTCGCGATATACGGCGACATCAAGAAAGTTCTCGGTATGTTTATGACTTCATGTTGTCCCCCTATTCGTATGCCCGCAGCAATATCAGACTGCTAACCTCGTCATCACAGGTGCTACGAATGGTGTGGAAATCGCCAAATAAACGTTGATGAGAATGGGGTGCACCAAGACCAAACGGGTCGTACAGCAGTTGCTTATAAATTTCTTCAGCGCGTGCTTGTTCCATGTGGGTAGCGAGAATCTATCACAACACAATGCCGATCCTATAATACTCCTCTACCGATTGATTACATTGTTAATACATCCCCCTTGGTGGTGGCCGCCGTTGGTGCATAGATACGACTCCTCGAGACCCTCTGGCGCCGCATATGGACTCTAGGTGCTTACTAGGTACCTCTAAAGTTGTCTCCTGTACCTGAGGCCTGTCCCATCTTGTACGATCATTGATCAAGCCGCAATGTCGGCATGGTGTTAAGTGCCTCTGTGGGTATTCGATCTTTATTCAACCACTAGTACCACAGAAGTCACTTGCGCCCCAAGCGAGTGGACAAGCGGGAACGGGCGCTGGGGCAATAAATGATTTCGGAATGTCTTTGCAGCAAGGATTTGGACCTGAAGCGGATATGGACCAGCAGCGGGAAGAGTTCTGGATTATGCATGGTGGGGTGGATAGTACCTGCTAGGGAGGCATCACCGGTTCAGCAGGTGCCGACGCCGCCGGGGATGGGGTATGGATATGAGGCTTCGAGATGATGCAGTCGTAGGATGGCACACGAGAGATGAGGGTGGAACATGAAGGCATGGAAGTTGTGGTTGTAATAGGACCAAGGTAACAGGTTATACCCTGATAATATCAATATCCATGTCATCCATACAGGTATCCGTGCATCAGACAAGTCCATGTCTTAGTATACAGCCATCTATAACCCTACGATCCAAAGTGCCATGTGTCAAACACGATTCTACCCAACGCAGGCTACCAGGTCCATAGTCCTAGAATGAAACAAAATCCAACTCATTAACACGATCTAGTGTAGGTATAACCACAATCTTCCCAACATTAAAGTCCAAAACCCGCCATCTGTTTACAAGCACTCGTCGCTCACGTGCAAGAACATGCACGGATTGGACTATTCTCCAACACCCACAGGCCACAAGCCACAAGCTCATTTCCCCCCCAACAACCCTCCCACATTCCTCACATCCACATCAGATAAATACCCACCCCTCTCATCCTTCCCCTTCCTCTCCATCCTATTCACGCCCTCCTTCGACAACAGATCCCCAACCGGCTGTCCCAGGCCTCCTTGCCCGACCTGGCCAGCCACCAGGTTATGTACGCCGTCCTGGAGGGTGTCTACTTGTTCGATGTTTGTGACTTTTGTTTTGGAGAGGGTGTCTATATACTCAAGGGAGGGGAATTGTTAGTTTTTGTTGGGCTTCATATTCTTTGGGGGGAGCTATGTGGACCGCGGGAGAAAGAGAGACACGGAGAAGGGCTGAGGACAAAGGGGGATGACTAGGTAGTAGGTAACTGACCCTTGGTGGCATAGCTCGCTTTGTTGTCCTTGGTGAAGTAGCGGAGGTAGAGGTCTTCCAGCCAAGGGACCCAGGTCTCGTATTGAGCGTCGTACTGGGTTTTGGCCCATTCGGACCAGGTGGACTTTTGGTTTTCCTTGCTGGTTTGAGCCAGGTTGTTTTGGTTTTGCTCTTGGTGTTGGACTTGGGCGGACATCTTGTATAACTATTTGTTTGTTTCCTTGAGATGTCTGGGTATTGATGTTGAGATTAGAAGCTGGTAAAATTCTGTTCCTCTCACGAGTCAAGACCTTGTGGCGAGCTGGATTGTTATTCAATGATATCTGTTTCACCACTACCAGCTTTCACCATCATCTTGGTCGTACAAGAGTGCAAAATGCCCGTGATGGAGGGTATACGTCATACTCAATTCCCTGTTTCGGACGGCAACAAAGTGTCAAGCCATCACAACCAACCAAGAGGAAGCCGCCGCCGTCGACGACGACCGCCAAGCCATGAATCAGTCTTTGTGCAACGCACTTGCTTTGTGGTGTTTTGAAAGACGTACATGGGGAATTACTTGGAAGCTGCCTATGAAATGGAAGCGGAGAAGTTGGAAATACTTGCATATTTGAGAAATAAAGGGCTGCTGGAGTAAGGAAAGTCGAAGATACAAGGAAACTGGAGGTTGGAAAGCGAAGAATAAAAAGAAATGATTGTAAAACAAACCATCAACCGAAAGAGAAGATGTATGTCATCAACGAATGGGTTCAGATGCCCAAAACGGATTCACGGGAATGGGTAGTATAAAAGCAAGGTGCAGAGAAGATATCTCCGCTTCACTTGATTAGAAGCAACGTGACGCATATGATAACAAACTACCTGCTACTCCTACCGAATCTCATCTGCCTCCAACATAACGGGACCCTCCATATAACAAAAGACCACCAGTCCACCACCCTTTCTTTCTAACCCACCTCAACTTAGTACCTTACTCCCGCCAGACTATCTCTAAAAATCGACTGTAAAACCCCCCATCAACCCCCAACTCCCCTCCACTTTCCTCTCCCCTGACCCTCCGTTAACGCCATCCCCCAAGACCACAACCCTCACAACCTTCACCTCAGTCTCATACCCAAACGTCCCTCTAGCCTCCAATCTCCCTTGTGACCCTAGTGACCCATCCCAACCAAACTCAATCTCGCTCTCCCTCCCACTAGAATCCAAACTCTCGCCATCATCCAGGTATAGTCTCCCGCTTGCCTTTCCGTTGGCATCGGGGGCGACGATGATTTCGAAATTACGGGTTCGCACCTCCTTAGTAGTCATCGCCTGTCCCTTTTCGGAGTCCGAAGAAGCATCAGATAATCGAAGCGGTAGAATGCTCCCCCCGCGAATATAAACGGGTATCTGATCCCACCCCACCCCCTCAACCGTAATCGTCTGCCCACCTCCTCCATGTCCCGTCTGATGATCAACCCTCTTGTGCGAAAAGAAATCATACCACACCCCCTCGGGCAGATAAAAGCTGACAGTCTGCGAATCATCCTCCACCACGGGGTTCACCAACAACCCATCCCCCACCAAAAACTGCGTATCAGCCCCGTACGTGTTCTCATCCTCCGGCCACAGGAACCACAACGGCCTGACCAGCGGAGTCCCATCTTTACTGGCCCCATACAGCCCCGTGTAAAAATAATCCAACAACCGATACCGAACCGCCACTGCCTTCCTCGCCGCATCCTTGACAACCTCCCACCGATAAAACTCCTGATCGCTCGCCGAAACATCTGCGTGATTTCTGTAAAACGGCTGCCAAGCCCCCAAAACCGCCCATCTCGCACACATCCTTTCCTGCGCTTGGCCGTTGAACCCGCACACGTCCGAGCCGACCATCGGATAGTTGTGCACTGCAGAGAAGGAGAGTAACTGTCTTATAGAAGCGCGGTAATCGGCCCAAGACGAGAAATTGTCGCCGAACCAGTGGGCTGCGAACCGGGAAGAGCCCGAGAAGGTGGAGCGCGTGAGGAGGAAGGGACGTTTGGTGGGTGAGCGAGATAAAAGGGCCGAGTGGGAAGAAGAAGACATGGTTAGCGCGTAAAGGTTGTGTGTGTCGTATTGGGTTGTAGTGTCAAAGTTGGTCACGTTTGTGAAGAGAGTGCGGGAGGAGAGCGAAGGGTAGTGGTTGGATATGCGGTATTGAGGACTAAAAAGGTCGCGGTTGGGAAGGCCGAGGTGTTGGCCGTCGCCGGGGGCGCGAGCCGCAAGGGATGGCAGTGGTCTTTGATTGGTGTGGACTGAACGACGGGTCGTCTCCTGAGCTGAAGAGAGACAAGTGGTGTCGGCGCACATGTTGCTCGCCTCATTCATGTCGATCCACAGTCCATCGACATCGATCCCGTTGTTGGGGTCATAAAACGTCAAAATCTCCGTCGTCCACCACTCTTTAGTTTGGGGAGCAATCCAATCCGGCCAAACCACCTCCCCAGGCCACTGCAGACCACGATACCAGCTCCCATCAGCCGCTTTCAAGAAAACACCCTTCTCAGCCCCTCTCTTAAACGGGCCATAGTCGCTCTTGTACCTGATGCCCGGATCCAGAATCTGCACATAGCGCAAGCCCTTCCCATGCAGCTCGTCCTGCACAAACTCCCTCAGCTGGTCCCTTGGGTACCGCACCGGATCCGTACTAAAATCCAGCTTATTGTCCATGTAATCGATATCACCCCACATGGCCTCCAACGGGATGCCCGCAGCGCTGTAGTTGGCAACAACCTGCTTGACGTGTGCCAAGTCCGGCCAGCCGTATTTACACTGGTGGAAACCCAGAGACCAATAAGGCATCATGGCTGGTAGGCCGGCGACGGCGGCGTATTGCTTGCTTACCTCTTCTGGTCCCGCGGCGCCGCCGGCCAAAAAATAAAAGTCGAAAACGCCGCCGATGGTGTTGTATTCGAGGTATTGTTCGCCCGAATCACTTCGACCGATCATGATGTCCATCCCTGCTGCACTGCGTAAGAAAACGCCGTGCGTGGCTGGAGCAGACCCCGTACCGCCACCGGAGCGGTGCTCAAAGTAAACAGGATGACTCCCATACAAGTTCTGGTTCTGCGGTATATACGGCGCCTCCGAGTTCCACAACGTTCTTTTATATCCATCAGTCGGTAGCCGGAAGGAGTCCGAGTGTTCACCTAGTCCGTACAAATTCGGGTTGGGAGGCAGGCGTGTGCGCAAGCGGAGGTATTGCGTCTCGAAGATCAGGGGTGAGGGAGAAGTGTCGAAAAGGACGTCGCCGGTGCTGGCGCGCGTGACTTTGAAGGAGAAGGGGTTGGCTTCGTAGGAAAAGCGGAGATGGGCGGTTTGGGAGGAGGCATTTTGGGAGGCGGGGCGCGGGAGGATGTTGTCTTGGATTTGGTAGACGTTTTGCTCACGGTCTGAGATTAGGACGTGGAGGCGGGTGTCTGTGCAAGTGGCAAGTTTGGTGTTAGACCGAGTCTGGGGCTGGTTGAGGGCAATATCTTACCGGTCTGATACTCCACGGTCAAGCGCAAGTTTGTGATGTCTTGGCTGTAGAGATTACAGCTTGTGCCGGCGAGGGTTAGGTCGGCAACGAGATACGAGTCCCCGGATTGGACGTTGGTGACTCGGTATCCGGGGCATGTTGCCAGAGGCGCCGCGGATGCTATCGACAAGAGCGACAGCAGCGCGAGGACAGGTTTGGGCATCATGATGATGGTGATTCACTCGCTTTGCACTTGGTGGAGTGCTGCAAGTTGGTAATGGGTTGTTCACATCTCCTTGAACTGGAAGTGGCCGCGCCAGGTTAGATAACTGCCCGGTTACCTACTGGACGATGAGGAAGGAGAGCCCGGATGACAGCATCCATCCATCCATCCATCCTTCCACCTTTACATGAATCCATTTCATGATGCGTTCACATGGCGTACTACACCAATCTGTTGTCTTGGTCCCACTGATTGACGACCAGGGCAGCAGCATCCGTCATGATCATTGATTGTCTGCTGTGACTACAAAGTAGGATTGTCGTTGGATGTCGTGATGTGCAACACAACAACCAATGCTACCCAAGGTACCTGCTAACCTCCCCCTTGTCGTTGGGAAAGCAAATCACAAGCGGTTTCGTGACCCGGTCGCCGCATGATCCCCTGAAGTGGAGGGTATCACAGAGAATGCGGGAGAACCTTGATGGAGGTTGGATGGAAGACGATGGTTGGTAAGAGCACGAGGCGTTGCACTCGTGCCAATGTCCAGTTTTCTAGAATAGATGCCGACTGGAGGGAGAGATATGACAGCATTGTCTGGGCCAACACTGAAACCAAACTGACGGACTGCCGCTTCAACATGGTACCCTCCAAAGGGCTACGCGTAAACGAGGAACACACCGCTCGTCGGCCGTTAACCAAACACGTGGATATCATGGTTTCACAGTCGCCATGCCGTGCGACGTGTGATGCTCATGAGGCGGGAGAGCGCCATAGGATTCCCGCTTTGAGCTGTGGGAAGGTGACTCTTCCCAAGGCACAGCCTGGGGTTGGAGAGCTTGAGAGACATGGTCAATGGTCCGAAGCGGGCTTTTGTGTGGAAGAATATCACCGCGGATGGAGTGAGATGGAGCTGCTTCGTCGAGCTTGTTGGAGAGCTTGGTCGCATCGTAAGCAGTAGCAGTCCAAGGCACGAGTAGTTTCGGGACTGAAAGTTGTCGAGGGCAGATGACATGTTCGCCTAACTTGGTCGCTGCGGATTTTGGTGTCGAGGCGATAGTGGAGTATGTAACAGGTAACTGGCTTGGTCGCTCCTGTACATTTTCCATCTCACGAAACGACGGTATTCGGGGCATACGGATCGAGATATGGGAAATTAGAGAAATTACAAAGTGGAAGACAATGAATGAATTGAATTGCTATTGAGGAAAGGTGGAAGAAGGGGAAAGATGCATGTCTGTCTGGTAGCATGGATGTCGGGCAATTTTTTGTGCAAGTGGCTAAACAACGCCGGAAGGAGCAGCCAACACAATGAGGGCACCAAAATGAGAAAAAGGAACAAAAATTTGGGTACGAGCCCAGAAAAAATACGAAAAAAGACAAGTGAGACTCGGATACCGGGAGTCGAACCCGGGGCTGTTGAGAGAAAGCAGTCACTGCTGAGAAGTGAGAGTCAACGATGTTACCGCTACACCATACCCGATTGAACTGATATGGTCCGATTATGGTGATGGTGTGGTTTCGTTCACTGGTTTATCAGTCAGTTATCAATTTATCCCCCCACTTTTCCTTAACCAGACCAGACAGTTTCCCCCGCTTTGAATCCCGTCGCGGTAATGCCATCCAGCTAGTCACCACCGAGTATTTGAACAAAACTAGCGCCGTGGTTTCAATAAGCTCGGGAAAACTTGGCATAATTAGAACATTATTGCGGATCGTCATGCCGCCAACAACAACCACCAAACTTACTGCTGACCTCGTATTCATGTCAGTAACGTTCCGGAAGTCAAACGGACCCCACTCCGCCGAGGCCAGCTAACCATCCCCGCCGGCACGGGATCGCCAACTGGAACTCCGACAACTCGGCTTCATGACACCATTGCTTCCTTCGACTTGCTTATGATCAACTTTATATAATCCACCTTGCGACAAACTTGCGAACCACCAAACAGCAACCGCGCCAACTGCCTCCAAGATATAAACATGTCCTCACCAGCCTTCCGCCCCGACCCCACCTCCCCCTCCGACTGCGCCGAGAACCACCGCCGCATGCTCGCGGGCGAGCTCTACTGCTGCTGGACTCCCGACCTAGTACAGGCCAGAGCGCGATGCAAGTCGGCAATGCTCAAGTATAACACCGAGGCAGCGGACGGGGAGACGTCCAGGAGGAGAGTGGCCGAGTTGTTGATGGAGTGAGTTCACTTAGTAAACACAACAAAACAAAACAAAGACTGACAAACATGACAGCCTCCTCCAAGACCCAACCCCCCTCCCCCCCAAGCTAGACGACCCCGAGCAAGACGACGCCCAATTCGCCGACTTCCCCTACATCGACACGCCCGTCAAAATGGACTACGGGAGCAACGTCCGTCTAGGCAAGGGGGTATACATGAACTCGTCGTGCACCCTCCTGGACGTCTGCCCCATCACCATCGGAGCTCGCACATTGATCGGCCCCAACGTCAGCTTTTACTCGGCCACGCACCCTATTGACCCCGTCATCCGGAATGGCATGCGGGGCCCGGAGCTGGGAAAGCCCATTACGGTTGGAGAGGATTGCTGGTTTGGAGGCAGCGTGGTGGTTCTGCCCGGGGTGACGATTGGACGGGGCGTGGTGGTGGGCGCGGGAAGTGTGGTGACCAAGGATGTGGAGGATTTTGTGGTTGTTGCGGGGAATCCGGCCAGGGTGGTCAAGAGGTTGGATGTGCAGAGGGACGAGTACGAGAAGATGGTGAGGGAGAATAAATGATGGAGTCAAGGAAGCAGTGGGTAATCAAATGATGGATGCGGTTCAAAGAGACTTGATCTTCCCCCGTGTTCTCGCCTCCAACCATGCCCATCTCGGATCCTCCGCCATTGTTGTTGTGGTGGTTGGGCTGTTTAATGAATGGAGGAAAGGCAGCCGATGCGGGGCAGTTTAGGCTGGCAACGTTTTGTGGGGCCGCGCGGGAAGGTCAAGGAGCCCAACAGAAGTACGGGAAGTGGGCAGCGCTGTTTTAGCGCATTGAGCCCTGGGGGGTATGCGGGGTAAGTGCTGCACTTCACGGGCCCGCCGCGTCTTCCATCTCACAACAACTTGACTTTCTTCCTCTGACAACAACAACAAGCACAATCTACAACATCAGGCCAGCGCCGACAGTTTGTACGGAAGAACAAAGGGGATTCCGGCCAACTCATCATGGACTTGAACGCGCAGGATTTGATGTCGTGCCTCGGTTGAAGGAAAGCGTGTGTTATCACGCCCGAGTGGGTGTATACAGGGTGAGTGATCTGACCTCTACAATATTTAGGGAAATGATCAAACCCATCTGACAGTTTATCTCAGCCCAATATGGTTCAACCAAACCGGCATCTGCAAAGATGCGTCCTGTCTCGACCCATCTACCCCAACCCATTCGCCAATGCCTCCATGCCTGCCACGGACAAATACGAAGGCGCCCGTCAGTGCGGCCTATGCGACCCCATAGGGCTGGCTGGCAGGAGGTGTGAAATGAAACAAAACAGGATGCGCATCCAGAAATCTTCCAAGGACGTCACGCTTGGATCGAATCCCGCTTGCAATTCGCCTGGGTTCCCGGGGTCAGTCCTTGCAGTGGTTTATCATCAGAACCTGTCATGGAAGATTCTAGATGTTCGCCGAGCGGAAAGGGACCCATAGCTTGTGGGCTTTGAAATTCCCACTGCCGGGGTCTCAAGATCCACAACCGTTTTTGTTTATGTACATGTAGTGTACATGACGGGGCGCTTGCGGAATCCGGAGGTTCTCTCCACTCTCTATTCACTGCACGGTGTACCGACTGTACACTACGGGGTGGGATGCTGTGATATTTCAAACTTGATGATCTCGGAAGCAGTTGAAGCGGGAACAACAACGTGGGCATCAATACTTAGCTCCCGAACCCGAATGGGCCGGCGCCGAGACGACGGTACCACCGTAGCACCCACCGGCTGTTAGTACACTCGGTACAGTATAAGACGGCGTCTCGGGAAAGTGCCGGGACGAACTCCACTTGCAAGCGCATGGGCACCCAGACGATTCCTTACTCAGCCTTGCGAAGAATGACGTGGTGGACATTGCTAAACCGAAGGGATCACCATGCTTTGACAAATACACCTCACTGATCGGCTCACTCATCACTCGGGGGCATCGCCAGCCATCATCAAGAAATCAACAAATACCTCGAGTGTCTCTCTCTCATCAACCATTTCATCCCGTCGATACCCCCTTTTCCACGGAATTCTACCTCTAGTGTCTATACCCCGTCATCACAATCAACATGTCGGTTCCCTCTACTCAGCAGCAGTGGGTCGTCAAGGGCCAGGACAAGGGCTTCGATGGCCTCGTCCGTGAACAAGGTCCCGTCCCCCAGGTCGGCGACAACGACGTGCTTGTCCGTCTTCACGGTGCTTCTTTGAACTACCGCGATCTCGTCATTCCCAAGGTCAGTATGACTGCCACATGACATTGAGCAAGACACTCACAAAATTACCACAGGGCATGTACCCCTTCCCCCTCGACCTCCCCGTCGTTGCCGGCTCCGATGGTGCCGGTGAGGTCCTCGCCGTCGGCTCCAAGGTCACCAAGTGGAAGAAGGGCGACAAGGTCGTCACCCTTTTCAACCAGGCCCACCAGGCCGGTGCCATCGACGCCCGCGGCGCCGCCTCGGGCCTCGGCGGTGTTCTCGACGGCACCCTCCGCCAGTACGGCGTCTTCAACGAGAACGGCGTCGTGCGTGCCCCCGCCAACCTCAACCACGTCGAGGCCGCCACCCTCACCTGCGCCGGTCTGACGTCGTGGAACGCCCTCTACGGCCTCAAGGCCCTCAAGCCCGGCGAGACCGTTCTCGTCCAGGGCACCGGCGGTGTCTCCCTCTTTGCTCTCCAGTTCGCCAAGGCAGCCGGCGCTCGCGTCATCGCCACCACGTCCTCCAAGGAGAAGATGGAGGTCCTCAAGAAGCTCGGCGCCGACCACGTCATCAACTACCGCGACGACAAGAACTGGGGCGAGACTGCCCGCAAGCTCACCCCCGGCGAGCAGGGTGTCGACCACGTCATCGAGGTCGGCGGCGAGGATACCATGGCGCAGTCCCTCAAGGCCGTCAAGTACGAGGGCATCATTTCGCTTATTGGCTTCCTCGGCGGTGCCAAGCCCAAGGACAACATCCTGGAGCCGCTGAGCAGGATCTGCACCATCCGCGGTATCTATGTCGGCAGCAGGCAGCAGTTGGAGGACATGTGCGCTGCCATTGAGGCCAACGATATCCATCCCGTTGTTGACCAGAAGATCTTCACTTTGGATCAGGCCAAGGAGGCTTATGAGTACATGGTAAGTTCGTTGTTTTGTCCGGGATTTGGAAGTAGTAATGGATGCTAATACCTGAAAACAGTGGGCCAAGAAGCACTTTGGCAAGATCGGTATCAAGATCGAGTAGAAGATGTGATGATGATGAAATACAATAATGATGACTCCTTATATACAGCCATGTACCTACCACATTTAAAGATGGTACTCCTGTGGTCCACTAACTTTGATGCCATTCCTCTCCCAAACCCTCTCCATGCCCATATCCTCCTCGCCACTGTTGACGAGTGAGTTAGTTGCTTATTCTTGGATGTTCCGGGCACATGAAAGAGAACTTACTCCTCCTTCAACGTATACGTCGGCTCTACCTGGCCAGCAGCCGTGTTGGGGTTTCTAAAAATGATGTTCTTGGTCTTCGTAGTCAACCACAAAAGGTCAGCATTCCGCACTTCCACACCTACTACACTCCTCATGTCACCAAACTGAACTGAACTCACCAAACCAAGCGTCAAATGTATCGCCGGCGGCTGAACCTCAATACTTTCAAGGTCCTCCTCCTCCTTTTTCCCTTCTATAAGCCTGACCACATTCCTCGCCGCCACCGCCGCCTGCACGCTCCCCGGCCTAGCCGCCTTGTGCGCCCCCGAGTCCGCGATATCGCCCACAGCAAACATGAAGTCCGAGAACCGCTCATCAGCAAACTGCATCGTCTTCTTGACCCTCACGAATCCGTTCAGCGGGTTAATCACCTTGTCCTTCAAATTCTCTTCGGGGTCGCGCTCCAACCCAGCCAACAAAAACTCATTATTCGGTCTCTGCCCCGTAGCCTGCACCACCACGTCCCCCTCCAGCGCACTTCCGTCAACCAATCTCACAACCCTCTTCTCCCACCCCCCCTCTCCCCGTAACTCCTCCTCGCTCGGCAGCGTCCATCCCCCTTGTGGGATCACCGCCCTCATCCCCAGCCTCGTCTCCACCCCCAGCTCCGCAAACCGTGTCTTGATTATCTCGCTGAGCCGCTCGTGATAAAGCGGCATCAGCTGTTCCCGGGAGTGAACCAGCGTTACCCTTTTCGAAGGGTACAGTTCTTTCAGGTCGCAAGCCATTTGCACGCCTACTGCGCCGCCCCCGACAATGATGACGTGTTTGGCAGCGGGGTGGCCGATGGCGCGGTTGAATTCCTGTAGGAAGGAGACGGACAGCGGTTTGGTGTCGTGGGGGGAGTTGCCGGGCGGGGAGAGGCGGGTGCCGGTTGCGCAGAGAAGATAGTCGAATGGGATCTGGGTCGTGGTGGTGGTGTTGGTGTTGGTGGTGAGCGGGGAAGGTGCACATGGAGGGTAGGAGACGGGCCGGTCCAAGGTTAAGAGGTTGCCCTTGGGGGAGGTGGTCAGGGAAAGGACTTTGGCGGGGAGAATCATGTGAGTGGACGGAGAGGGGGAAGAAGAAAAGAGGGAGGTGTAGGGGATGAAGGCTTTGTGTTCGTGAGAGGGCAGGATGGCGAAGCGGGGGAAGGCGAAGAGGTGGTGGAAGTGGGTGTGAGGCTCGATGAGGACGACCTGCACATTGAAGGTGGTTAGCTCAGTTGATTTGGTTCTTGTTGGTGGTGGTGGTGGTGGTGGGTGGATTGAAGGTGTGACTAGGTACTTACTCGGTGAGTTGGCGGGAGGATGTTGGCTAGTTCTTTGGCTGCGGCCTGTGTGGACAAAGATCAGTCAGTACCTTGTAGGTAAGTGTTTATCCCTCTCACATCTTCTTTTGACCAAAAAAAAAAAAAAAAAAAAGCATCAACAACTCACCTTCCCAACAAACGACCCTCCCACCACAACAACATTCTTGAGTGCATTGGCAGTGGCAGTGGCAGCCATATCCGTCTGTTGTGCAGGTGGTTGTGGTTGTTGCACCGTGTCTCCAGAGGTACCTCTATCCATGGGCATTTGAAGTTGAAGCAGCACCAAGCTGAACAAAAAGACGACAGCAGAAGCAGCACCTACGAGAGACGCAGAAAATAACGAGATTCGTGTGGAATGATTCATTTATTTATCAGATTATTAGAAAAGACGGGAGGAATAGACTTATAAGGTCAAGAGACGTCGTCATTTGTTATCAGATCATCTCGGAGATCAATATTGACCCCTATCAACAACAAGGTTGGTTGTGATTGGCTGATTTCTGGTAGCGTCGTGTGGGCCGACCCCCTCGGCGGTGGCTCGGGGATAAGAAGTTCCGTATAGAGGGATAATGATGTCCCTTGAAGGAGGTTTCTTTCCCCGTTTTTTTCTTTTTTTTTTTTAAAAAAAAAAAAAAAAAAAAAAAAAAAAAAAAAAAAAAAAAGATGAATAAGCTGACGGCGATGCCGCCGGTGGTGGTATTATTCAGGGGTTATTAATTCTTTTAGATTTCTAAGCGTCCGAACTTCCGTCCTAGTGCCGAAGCCGAACGAATCGCGGCCCCTCGGCTCCCCTTCCGTGTCCGTGTCCGCTACCCGCCCTTTCCGCCATAGTGTAGTGTACGATTTAAGATAATCCGCCATCACCACTTCCCAGTGCAATCCCATCCGCTCTTCCTTCCATCAATCAATCAGTCAATCAACGGGCTCCTCAACCACCGCACCGCTTGGACGAATCACCGGTAGCCGATTTCCAAAAGTGGCAATAACAGATGCACGACATGTCATCAGGCACTTGGCATTCTTTTCTGTTGTCGTCGGGGAACCTTTTGGCAAACCCAAAATCAAAAGCGGTGGTATCAAGAGTGAACATACAACATGAGGATCGAAGGAGCGATATGAAAGGGATATCATAACCAAGGACGAACTAGAATAACCCGTCCGTCAATCTATCCAAGGACGACAACATGGCCATCTCAACAGACCGACCAGTTCAACACACCAGCCCAAACCGTCCGCCGGTCTAAGCATTAGGAGGAGCATTTACATGCCCCAATCCCGTCTTCTTCTCCTCAGTAGCATCAGCATCAACCCCCGTGGCCGTACCAGCAAGAGCCCCCGCCGTCTGTTCCGCCCTCCTCTCCCTCTCCGCCTCCAGCTTCACACGATCAAACTCATAAAGCGGCTCCAGCTGGGCATTCCTCCGCCAAAACACCCACCGTTTGATAAACCACGGCAGCGCCTTGGTGCACTGATACTTCATAAACTGGCTCGTCTTGACGGCAAACACGTAATCCAGCTCCTCCAGCGTCTTCTGCTTCGTTTCGGGAACGAACAAAAAGATGGCGATGAACGCCACCA
Source organism: Pseudoneurospora amorphoporcata (assembly GCA_033297205.1). Classification (NCBI taxonomy): domain Eukaryota; kingdom Fungi; phylum Ascomycota; class Sordariomycetes; order Sordariales; family Sordariaceae; genus Pseudoneurospora; species Pseudoneurospora amorphoporcata. The sequence goes on along the minus strand of MU859151.1, from coordinate 25,010 downwards.
GATTGAAACCCGCGTATAAACCGAACGCCCCCACCGTACCGAGAGAGTCCAGCAAAAAGGGAAAAGTGATGCCCAGCACGGAAGCCCAGAAGAGACACGTGGCGACGGCAAAACCCATGCCTACTTCTCTGTGCGACAAGGGGAATACCTCGGCCGAGTAAGTGAAGGGTACCGGGCCCTCGCCGGGGGAATAGAAGGCGGCAAAGAGGAAGACGAATAAAGCTACAAGAGCGGTGCGGGCGGTTCCCATGTCCATCAACGTGCAGAGGCCGGCTGTGAGGAGAGTCCACATCATTTGCGGAAAGGTAAACAGCAAAAGGGAGCGACGGCCAAAAGTGTCAATGGTCCAGAAGGCGGGAAAAGCAAAAAGCCAGTTGACCAAACCAAAACCAAAGGAAGACAGCAAAGCCTGGAACTCGCTGGAGCCGGATTCCCTGAAAATGGTGGTGCTGTAGAAGGCGATGATGTTGATTCCGCACATTTGCTGGGCGATCATGACAGTAAAAGCGGCGAGGTTGGCGCGGCGCACGCGTGGGACGGTGAAGAGTTCGACGAAGCGCTGGGCGTAGTTGGACCCGGCCAGGAGCTGGTGCTCGACCTCCAGCTGCGAGTGGATGTAGAACATGTCGCGGGCGACTTGGAGCGGGTGGTTGCGTAGTCGGACCATGGACTTCCAGGCTTCAGGGTAGCGGTTCTTTTTCATGTACCACCGGGGCGACTCGGGGCAGAGGTAGATGAGTAGGAGCAGGGGGACGGCGGGGATAAAGGGGGCGCCGAGCATGAGGCGCCAGTTGATGCTTTTGCTGGTGTGGTAGACGGCGAGGTTGAAAGCGGTGCCGAGGAAGATGCCGAAGGCTGTCCACATTTCTGGAGGGGTGTTAGCATTTGATCTTTTGTGTGGTGGTAAGAACACTCGAGGAGCACTCACGCCATGACATGACCAGCGCGCCTCTAATAGAAGCAGGCGAGTTCTCAGCAGCATAAATCGGGACCGTGGAAGCCTTTACACCCATACCGATACCCATCAGCAGACGGCAGGCCAGTTGCTGGGGCCAAGTGTGGCAGAAGGCGGAACCGATGACGGGCCAGAGACAGAAGTGAGCAGAGACGAAGATGACACCACGACGACCGATCCAGTTGTTGATGGGATCAGAGAGCCAGCAGCCGATGAATCTGTTTCACGTCGGTTATTCAGTCTGTCACCACTCGTCGAAAATCGAGCGAAGCGAGGACTCCCTCCCCGGGCAGGGGCCGCCGGAGGCATCACCACGTGGACCAGGACACGGTAACAAGGGAAGAAAAAGAAAACTTACGCGCTTCCAATATAAGGTCCAGCATTGATCAACCCCACAAGGATCCTCTCCCTCGCCGAGTCCCCTCCAATGCCATAGTATTCCGGAAAGAAGAGATTGGCGCCATTCGTGCCTGTCTGATCCCAGCCCTGGACGGCGGCACCAATGGAGCAAGTGGCAATAGTCAGGAACAGCTTTGCCGGCAGCCGCCACTTGTGTTGGACCTCTTTCACGAGGGCCGCTTTTTCCTCTTCGTCCAAGGCTTCCGGGCCGGTGATGGACGCGTAGTCGTCTGGGGATTGGGCGATGAGGGCGCCCTTGCGGAAGAGAGGGAGGTGTTCGGTCAGGTTCTTTTCGGCGCAGAATATTTCGACGCGCGAGAGGAGCTCAGTGCGGGAGAGGCCTTCGAGGGGGTTCTTGAGCTTGGCTTCGAGGCTGCGGTTGGCTTCTAGGTTGGAGGCCGTTTGTTCGATGTGGGAGCCGGTGAGGCCTTTGGTGTCCCTGGGTGGGTGTTAGTAAGACGGTTGAGGTGGTCTTGGGGGCAGACTGGTAAAGGAGATATATATGTCTTGTTGGAAGGTTGGACTTACACGGCAGTCCCGCCACTGTCTCGGTCTGGACTGTGACCCATGGTTGAGGTGACCAAGCAAGCCCCTAGACTTTATTGACTGTTGGATGTTGTTGTGAGGAGGGAGGTGATGGGTGAAGAAGAAGGGGAAACGGGGACACGACAGGTTACAGAGACGGAACACCAAATCTGGGGTATCTGAGGAAGATATACGTTTTCCCTCCAGTCTCACCCCCAGTCCCCGGATTCCAACTCCAGCCTTTCACTTGAGGTTCAGTTTTTCCATATCCCTGGCAATATTGCCTCCATCTTTTTTTTTTGCTTGCCATGGATCTCACTCAGCGTACCAGGCTCGGGCCAAACCAAGACGGCTTGAGGAAGTGATCGTCGATACGTACATACTCGGCAAACTTGGAGGAGGGCAGTCACACACATGGAAACCCGTGGTGTAACGTAGTCTTGACGGTGGACTGTCTGACTGTACCATCCCAGTCCGCTTGGCTGGTCCTTGTGCCTTTGGTCATTGTTCTTGGCCGGCCATTCTTCGGGCTCCTTGACCTTTGCCTGCCAGTATGTAGTAGCCTGTCAGTGACTGCCTTGTTCTCCGTCTCGGCATGTCGTCGATCTTGACCGGCTTCAGCCACCGCGTCGCCAATCTGTGGAGCCTTTGGCGCCAGGGCACAGTAGCCGACCCCAGCCTTTCAAGGGTTTTTATGCGGGGGTGTATTTCCTTTGCGGAGGAGTGGAGAGGGAGTGACTGTCAAAGCCATGTGGATGGTTGGATGTGTGCTCGTATGTTCTCTTACGATTTTCGAGGTTTTGTTCGAGGTCGACTGGAATAGACAGGTCGGTCTTCTCCGGGTGTCTTTTTCTTGAGATGTGGTTCTGTCTGGAGACCCTTTTTCGTACATGTTTGCATGCATGCATTGGACAACCTCGTTTCTCGGTCTGGTTGCCATGTTCGATTGGAGAGAATTATAAAGAAGTGAATGTCGGCAAAAAGATATGGGTCGTATGCACTTGCATGTTTTGGGGGTCTCTTGCGGGTGTGTTACCCCTCACTGATGGCACATCTTCCTTCCTTCCTTCCCCAGACGCCATGATTGATCAACCCCGCGGGGAGTCCGTTTGGGGACGTTGAAGGCAGGCAGGCACGTCGGGAGAAGTCCCTTCATTTCCACCCTTCATCTCCATCATGATCTCCAAGGAAAGACCAGACCACAAGACGGGACTGTTTAATCTCCTTGAAGGTCTCGTCCGTTCTGGAATTTCCACTTCTGAGATGATGCCCTCATCCACACCTTCCTTCCCTCATTCCCTTTGGGTATTCGTCCACCACGCCACTGTCATGACGCTTGCGCACTGCACCTACACAGGGAAAGTACAGTGACCCGAACCGAACAACCAACAACCCCCTCGGTCGGTCCCGATTGAGCTTGGCGCAAACCGTTGTCGTTGCCTCCCGCTCTTTTGGGTCTACCTCTATTAAGCTACCTAGAGACTTTTGCTTGGCTCGCTGCGTCATGAAAAATATGAAATTTCCAGACATCAAAAAAGATAAAAAAAAAAAAGGAAAGAACTCGGACATTGCGATTGCACATGACAACCAAGCAACCAACCCGACGGCTTGGCTGACGACGGTGGCAGTCGCCCGAGCAACAAGCGCAGGTAAGAAGGCGACCCTTTGCTTCGAATACTCTGAACTAGGTACTCCTCACTCACGTGCGAGAAGCAAATCAGGGTTTTCGGCGTCGGGCTATGTCGGCGTAAAACTCATCCGAAATATCTGTACACTACACTACTGCGATGAGGACCCTGTTTTTGTTTTAGCAGTTTTGACCGAGGCTGGGGAAGCATCAACACAAGATAGTCTATTCATCAAATCAAATCAAAACCAGCCCTGTCCCATACTACTTGTTACCTATGAAAAATGTTACAAGGCAAAATGCCGGGCATTCCATCATCTGGCTCGCGCTTCAAGATATGGCGCTGTCTTCTACGTCATGGGTCCGCTGTTCTTCCTACCTAACAAAGCCGAACGAAGGAAGAACGTCGGGTATGAAACGAAGAGAGACGGTGTCGAAAAAAAGAAAAAAATGTATGAGTGTTGAAAAAAAGATAAGAAAATGAAATTGATCATGCCGTCATCCATAAGCTGCAAGTAAGCTGTAGTAGTGTGTACCTTAGTGTGTAGTTTAGGTATAACAACAAAGTCCGACCCAACCAAGAAATCACCAACGACAGAAAAAGAGACCGACAACGTCAAGTAGGTAAGTAAAAACATCATCAACCCACACACAAACCACTGCTGGCCAACAGAAACATCAACACCACTCAAACAACAACAACAAAAGATACCACAAGAACCAAACCATTCGCTCGACATACCACGACACACCACACGCGCTCCCAGGTTATCGATACTCCTCTCCGCTTGGCGTCATGGCAGCGTCCATCACATGACATGAGACTTCGCCAAGATCACAACAGAATTGGCAACGCAACAATCAATCCCATAACGCCAAAACGCGCCAAGTACAGTACCCCCATCTCCGCTTCCATGGCAAGACAAGACGGCGTCCATCATGTCTCTCCCTTCCCATCCCATCTGCGAACAGCCATCATGATTAAATCCTCCCCTACACATACATACCTACCCCTTACTTCCTACCGTGTCTGTTCTCAACGCCATCCCAGAACATTGAGTCTAACCCAGCACCTTCACATCGTCCAACAACCCCTCCCCAGCCTCTCCATCTTCCATGTCTTCCATGTCGCCCACGCCCACGCCCACCGTGTTTCTCGCCACCATCTCTCACTCTCTGAAAAACTCAACCCCTTGACCATAGCCATACTATCGACCAAACTATCGACAGTCTTGGCGGTACTCTACTCCGCCGCCGAAGCACCAGCACCAGCACCAGCACCAGCAGAAGCGCTAGCGCTAGCTCTTCCGCCGCCGCCGCCGCGTGTCGTCTGCGCAACAACTTCTCTGGCGTAGAACTCTACCAACATGGTGGCGTACGCTTCGAGGTCTTCGACGGGGACGGCAAGGCGGAAGTCGTTGAGGAGAAGGAACTGCAGTTCGAGATGGTTAAGTTCTGGGAGGGGGAGGCCGCCGACCTGTGTGTGGTTGTTGCGTGTTAGTGGTTGCGGCTTGGCTTTTGGGGGACCGAAAGAGTTGGGAGGGGACGGGGACGGTAAAAGTGGCGTGGATGGATGAAGGGATGGAAGGGTACATAGGTAGAAGAGGCACATACAAGCAGGGCGACAGAGGGGAAAAAATCGACCGAAGGACATGAAGGGGCGGTACGTGGGATGGGGAAAAGGGGAGCTAAGACAAGAAATGAAAAAAAAAAAAAAAAAAAAAAAAGTAAACATACCTTGGCATAGCGCGAATTAGTATAAAACACATCGCTAAAGAACTTGCTCGCGCAAGTAACCCCAGCAATGATCAGTCTGTGAATGTTGAAGCTGTCCACGACAAAGTACGTCGCCTGTTCATCATCATCCTCCTCCTCCTCCTCTTGTTGTTGTTGCCTCATGCTCCTGAACCCACCAACAACACTTTGCTTACTAGGTCCATCTGCCATCTCCTCGTCATCATCATCATCATCATCCGCCAAATCCGAATCCGTCTCATCGCTATCGTGTCCCTTGTTGTCATCTTCATGGCCAGGCGTATCCCGCATAGGGACATCTGGATCGTCCGCCGTCCCCTTCGCATATCCTCCCGTAGCAGCAGCAGCTTGCTTTTCCCGTTCCTGGATTCGGGCCTGTTGCTCTTCGAGACGCCGTCTCCTCCTCTCCTCTTCGCTCTTCACCACCATGTCGTTGACTCTCTCCGTCATGCGGTCAAAGTAGACCAGCAAAGACAAAAACACCTCATACGTGGTGGGGCAGTACTTGTGGATGCGGGTGAGGTAACTGAGGATGGTGATGGCCGGCACGTTCTTACCGTGGAAGGCGAGGACCGAGGAAGAGAGGGGGGACATGTGCCCGCTAGTGCTGATGTGTCCGATTTCCCTGCTGCTGCTCCTTGCGCCATTCGCAGTTCCTGTACTGCTCCCAGCCCGGCCTACTCGTCCCCCGCCGCCACCTTCCTCCCCTTCCTTCTCTCGTCGTTGTCGCTCCTCTTGGTGCCTCGCCTGTGCTTCGGCTTGTCTTAAATGCACTTGGTTCCTGTGCAAAGCGTCGTGCTGCAAGTCGTTGGTCGTCGTGATCTTGGTCAGCAGCGCCGCTACCATTTCGATGATGTCCGAGATGGGCATCCCGCTGATTTCGTAGCGCATTTGTTGGAGCGGGAGGTCGTCGGTAAGCATGCCGTTGCCAGTTCCAGAGGAGGCAGAGAGCGGGTGGCCATCTTGTTGAACGAGCGTCTGAATATGGTGCAGGTCGCGGATATTGATAACCTTGGGCTGGGGTGGAGGGGGGAGTTGGTGAGCTTGTTGGTAGTTGGGGGCGTGAGCAGTGGGGGTGTTGGGCTGGTCGACGGTTGGGACATGGTTGTTGGACGGAACAGTACGGTGGCTGGGCCGCCAACTGCGACTCGTGTTGTTATCGGCGTCCGGAGCGGGAGAGGGGATACCCCTTCCAATGCCAGCATGGTCGGCGGGGACTACGGTAGCTGCGGTGCTAGTAGACGAAGTGGTGGAAGACGAAGCCGAAGACGGGTCAGACGCTTGTGTTGGGATTGTATCGTGAACGCCATACTGCTGCTGCTGCTGTTGTCGAAGGGGTCTGTTTGGAGAAGCAGACGAAGGTGGGGAAGGGAAACGGGAGGCGCCTCCACTGGACTCTTGGTGGTACTGTTGTTGTTGTTGTTGTTGTTGTTGTTGATGCTTTGCCTGTGCGTCATGGGTGTTTGGCGTGGGCTCGACCCAGCCTTGAGGGTGTTGTTGTTGTTGATGTTGTTGTTGCTGCTGCGAAGAGGAAGCATATCGTGGGATTGGGGTAGCAGCGGTTGCGGAGGCCTGCCTCCTGGGGCTCGGGCTCGGGCGAGACGGAGGGTTATGAATCGAAGCTGTTCTTGGCCGGGTGGCGGCCGCGGAGGAGGTAGTCGTTGATGGCGAGGACGACGAATGGGAGGAACTCTGACTGTAGTGTTGAGAGTGCGTCCTGTCGTGGAAGCGAGGAGGATCGGTAAAGACGTCACCCATTAAAGCGGCCATCCTAGCATTATCTGGCGTCGTATGATGCCCGTGATGATGCTATTGCGGCGGCGTGTTTGGAGTAGAACTAGGCTAATCGGAGGCGTTTGGCGGGTCGTCGTGATCTGTCAGGTTGTGGTCTGGCCGGAAACTGTTTGTGAGTGATGGATGGATGTCGAGGCTGACGTCGGTTCCAAGTAGAACTAGGCGATGGCGCAACCTGAGTGTAAAGTTCAGTGCAATCAACACGAGACTCGTTGAAATTGCATGGTCGGGTTGGGCTGGGCAAACAGATGAGCCAAGGTAACCCCATTCAGCTAGGTTTGGTGGGCAATGGGCGGGGGCCGGGGGCCGCTACGGGGCTGTTCTCTAGCCGTAGTACGCGAGATGGCTTGTATCGTAATTTCACGCGTATTGCTACCAGCACCCCAGCTAAACTTCCCCGACCCGCGTAACTTTGATTACAACATCCAATCCATGATCCCCAAAACACCAACCACAAAAGCGGAACATCAACACGTGGGCCGGCGCGTGAGTATGTAAACATTGAAATCCTCTCCCACCCCATGGTGAAAAACATAAGAAAAGTCGATTAACCTTGTGATGTGAGGAGAATCCCAATTATTCATTCAATGCGCTTTTCCACATCCGCATCCCTTTCCTCCATCTCAACAGAAAAAAAATCACATCAACAATCCTCGTCGACGACAGTAATATCGTGCGCGTCATTCATGCTATCTATGTATGCGTTGTACAACAAGTAAGTAGTGGAAGCACGCACGCACGCACACACTTTTCCCGAGCGGTCCATATGATATCGACTTTATACGACAACGGAAGAAACTTGACCAACCACACCACCGCGGATTGATGGTGTATATAAGGTAAAGGGCGGTTAGAACTAGTTGGCGATCGATCGATCATGGCCATTTTCCTTCATGATATTATGGCTCTCGTGCTCCTTGAAGCCATCTCATGTAATTTACTACGTATCCCATGTATCACCATCGTTACGAGCGTACTTATCAATGTCCATCCACCACTGGGAACCTAAGATAAATTGACGTCTAAAGTGGACTCCTCCTCCAACTTGACGCAATTACGGAACAGCTCGCTCGCCGCCGACCTCCATAGCTGATAGACATGTATATCTGGTACACTATGTTTCGCTATCGATAGTGATGTGCAGGCTTGGTATCGTTCGTTGGCGAGTGATGTGGCAACCTATGATGCTAGCAGTGACAAACCATGTTGGCAGGGTTGATCACATACATACCTCCAGTTCCGTCTTCTCTCAAGTAGTCTAAACAATAGAGCAACAACTAACTGAAACCATTGCTGGGAAGATGACGACGATAGGTACCTACCGTTGGATCTACACCGGGACCTCGTGTAACAAACACACACAAGAGACTATAACGCCTCCCAACCTCCCGTTCGCCACGCCTCATCCATAGTGGGGCACAACGGCATACACAACTACCTATGATAGTAGGTAGATACGATATGCAACCACGATAACATGTCCTTACCCAAGTAGTGACTGAAGCCAATCTGGGATACAAGGGACCACTTCCAGCTGTACTACTTAGTTAGCCTGTAGGAAACAGACGTGTTTAGTCTCCTCTATCGAGATCCTACTCTAACCTCTTTGTTGTATGTCATTTTGTATTAATACGTCTTCTTTGGTGTACATCTCTTGAGCAGGAATGAGGCGCCGGTAGTTCCTCACCATGTCTTGAACCCTCAGCTCGTCTCCTACATTTCATCTGCCTCTTCACCTCCACCAGCCCACTATCCCGTTCTTGGGGATCCCTCACTGGTGCCTCACCTTATAATCCGAATCAGGCAAGTACAGATGCCTGTCGGCGCCCTTCTCCGTCAACACCACCATCCTGATGACACCTCCCGAGGAGCCGTCCCACTTGATAGCCTCCTTGAGTGCCTCCTTGACAAACGCCACGGCTTCCGCTTCCTCCATGCCTTCCTTCCAGTTGGCGTCGCAGAAGCCATAAATGTACGTGGATCCCGAACCGCCAATCGCATACGGCTGCTTGTGCAGGGAGCCGCCGAGCGGGATGTTGTAGACTTGACCGCCGTGGTGGGCGTCCCAGCCGGCGATGATGAGGCCGGCGCTGTTGGAGTTCAAAGTCAGCACATGATGAGAGAAGGGAAAAGAGCAAAAGTGAAAGAAAAAATAAGGGGTAAAAACGTACGTCAACCGATCCTTGTTGGAATACGCAATTTCCTGGAAGATGGCAGCCGCCGTCTGTGTCGTCGGAGGCCTGGCATTGACCATCTGGTACAGTCCCAGCTGGTATTGCACAATGTCGGCGACGGCTTGTGTGTCGGCGGCGGAGCCGGAGCGGCAGCACCAGATGGTGTCGGATACTTGGGTCAGCTTGTCGGTTACGCGGTTGGCGATGTAGGCGCCTGTAGTTGTGCGGGAGTCGGCTCCTGTTTGAAGGTGTCAGTGTCAGCATGCGATTCCATGATCTAACAGGATGTGTAGCGCTGTTTGACTGCAAGAACACTAACCGAGAATAACACCGTCCTTGAATGTGACCGCCATGCTGTAGTTATATCAAGCTCGTTAGACATGGCTGCGGCTTCTCGTATGGATACCGGGGATTCTGTCGCATCGTCGAGGGGGTTTGGGGCTGTAAGGGAGGGGCAGACGGTCGGAGGAAGCTTACATCGAGGTACCCAAGCTATTAACAGACATGCAAGTTAGCGGACTGCTTCATTTGTTCGCGCGCATTGCTTGCGACAACGTTATAGGTGGGGTTAGAACTGGGGATCATGGGCGGCGCAGTGTGGTGTACTTACTTGACCTCCCCCTTCTTCAGCCTGTCCATGTCGACATGGATGCCATCTGTAGGGGAGAATAGCGGTTAATATGTGTCGTCTGCGATCATCAACCGCACGGGGAGGATTATGGTGTCGATGGTTGGTGGGTAGGTTGTCGACTTGTAGCTAGTGGTGAGGCCGCGATGGTGATAACTTGACATGGAATGCGACACGCCGAACAGAACGACGGGAGTTGGAGCTCACCTTCGCTGAGCACGCCCGAAGTCCCAAACTCCATGATGACGACGGGGGTTAACAGTTTGGTTGTTGTTCTGACGTATTGAATGGGGGACAATCTCGTAAACAGTCGGTCGTCGTAGTGTAGATCGAGAGGGCAAAGTCGTGGAGTCGTGAAATCGTTACTTATGCTATGTCAGTTGCCTTGTTCGTTGTTTGTACTGAGGGAAGCTCCCTCCAACTGGACTCCAGGCGAACCTCGAAGGCGGGCGGGCCCATCAGAAGGTGGGACGGGACGGCCAGTGGAGTGGAAGCTCAGGCCCCCTCAGCTCAAGGCAGCTCCAAACACGCGTATTGCATATGGGACGGCTTGGCATTTAAGTGCATCACGTGCGATAGCCGCGTTGATGCTCTTATCTTATCAATATCTTTGCGAGATGCGACTCCATCGGGTAACGTCATCGTCTGGCCGTCCACGTGTTAGGGAAGAAACATTGTCCGAGCGGGTTTATGTATTTACGGCAGCATAAATTGCCATGCCGTTTCATTAACCAGAGCCACTTTAATTTTGGCCACTGTTCTCGAGCCATGGCGCATAATGGGTGACCACAAAGACGACGGTCGCAAAGGGCCCTGGAGGTTGGAGCTGGCGACGGGACAGAAACAGGCACATCCATGTCCTTGACAACTGATTTCCAATAGCGCCCTGGAATCTGGACCTCCCTCGGGTTGAGCTCATCCGAGTTGCGACAGGCTACCAGTCGGTAGCTGTATAACGCCTACGACATCCAAAACACTCCCTGTCCAGATTCAATGGACATAGCGGCACAAGTTGGGCAATGTCACTTGCAGTCCATGCATATTTCTCACCTCCCTTAGTCCATCTTGAGATCCCCTCCTCCCTCCTTTGTCTCCGTCTTTGCCTCTCCCCCAGCTCCAGCCACAGCTCCAGCTTCCGAACCCTCCTTTTTGGCCCCGCCTTCCTCTCCACAGCCACAATCATAGAAATCCCCAATATTGTTGCAGTCAAACTGCTCTTTCTTGAGGCGCTTGTTGACCTCGTTATGCACAAAGCACGCCCACCCGGCCGCCGCGTTGCGCCCGCTCGTTTGCGGGGGGTACTTCTTCAGCAGCTTCTGGAAATGCGAGGCGCAGTCGCCACAGGGATACAGGCGCGCGAAGAGCTGGATGTAGGTTTTTAGAGCCAAAGATTCGTCGGCGGTCGGGGTCTCGGGGAAGCGCGCCATCATGGTGTGGAAGAGACGCCAGGAGGCACGGCCTAGTTCTGCTCTGTTGTTTACGTATTATGATTAGCATTGGAAATGATGGCTGGCGACTGATTGCAGTTGTGAGAGGGAACATGGAAGAAAAGGAAAACATCATACTTGGCCGTCGCGTTCTCCAGCTTGGGCGCGATAGAGCCGCCCTTGAGGATGTCCTCCGATACTAAGCCAAACGACGCGGGCTTGCTGCCGTCGTCTTGGCTACTAGCACTCGTATGGTCTCCGCTGCCCAGATCGAGCGTCTCTGAATGCTGTGTCGTCACCGAGGAGCCGCTCGAGGAGAGCATGTATGTTGTAAACACAAAAAGGACGACGCCGACGACGAGCATCAGGGTTATGTGCGGTCGTCGCGCCATGATGATGGTAAATCGAATCGAATAGGCTAGTCCCCGTCGTGGTGTTTGCGCGCCCGTTTCGATCGAATTCGGCTGTTGGGTAAAAATTAAGGCCGGTGATATCAGGAGCCTGTCTGTCCGCGCGTGGTCGCGAAGAGCCGGGCGCACCGTTGTCGTTGAGATTACTAGGTAGGTGATGGTATCGTGGAGACACAAGTTAAATATGGCTATGTGAAAGATATTGACATAGAGGCGCAGGCAGGCTTTGAAGATGCTTTGTCATGAAATATTAAAGAGGTCAAAGGAGAGTCAAAACAAGAGGAAGAATGGAATGATGTCGCATCCCCTGAAATGGTTCGAGAATCTCTGGTGGCCCAGGCCCTGTCTTGGATTGTTTCAGGGGCAGAGGGGCTGTTGTGGCCCACCCGCTGGCGGGACGACGGGAGCACGCACTCCAAGCGGAGCCGCTGCGGCGCATGGTACAGTACATGGCGGGAGAGTGGAGACTGGAGAGATCTGTGAATCCCCGCATTTGACCACTCGGTTTCCACGACGACGCGAACCCTGATGAGCACAGAGCTCTCTACCTTACCTTGCCTAGACATCGTCTCCACGATTACCATCCCGAGTGCTTTTTTCACACTCCATCTTTCAACCTCACCTCTTGGCTACACTTCGATATACAATTCCCTTACTTCGTTTACTCTCATAGACTTTCCTCCTCCTCCTCCTACAACAACAATAACAAACCATGACCTCTGTTTTTGCCCTTCATCTTTCCACCCACCTTAGAGAGATCTATCACCGCAAGTTGACATGGAAAACATCAAGATACACCACGATAATACGATGATGCCCGGCACGCCAATTCTCCCGTCCTCCCGATCTTCCTCCGCCAGGGCCATCACCACCAACTCCCGTCACTCTACTGATACTAGTCCCACTTGTCAAGTTGTCAATCTCGCCTGGCGTCTCTAGAACTACCATCTCCCGCTCAACCGTGTCATTGAACGCAGACATGGACTCTGCCGAGACGTCTCCCATCTCCCATCTTGACGCCGACCCTTCGATACCGTAGTAGGCCAGGATGGAAACGTGCCCGAGGAGTAGAACTAGTAGTGTGCAAGCTGGACAGGACGGCAGACAACAAACAGGATCAGGGTAAGGTAGCATAATGGGATGCGATGGGCCTCATGGAGACGGGCTGTGTTCATGTTGCTGGCGATTTTTGTCATGGCCATCCATCCCTCTCGTCCTGCTTGCCGATCGAAGGCCGAATTGAATCGAAACGGATCTTATATACTAACCAACGAACGGAACATAAGGTATGGTGCAGCCCGACCTCGTACAGTACTGTCCTCGCCCACTTCAGTTCCTTCCTCCCAATATAGGTAGGGTTAGGGTTGCCACATCCATCACATCACCGTCAACTCCCGCAAGACACTCCTGTCGAGAATAAACAACCTGGAAGTCATTATCAGTTGTTGTATACAAGCGAAACACCAAACATTATATCTATCTATCCAAGCCGTCCAATTCCTCATTACATGCATCCATCCATCAATCACCAAACCCACATGTTCCCGTCCCGTCCGTCCATCACAAAAATCCACCCCTCCACCCACCCCCCTATCCCCAACCCATGTGGCTTGCCATCTCACCTTACATTCTACAACCCAGCATCATCCTGCTTCCACCTACTCCCCGGGTACCAACCCGCCCAATTGCCACAATTCTCCTCCACACTGGCTCCCAAACTGCCGCCGCCACCACCGCCATCCCTCAACGCATCCAGTCCCTCAAGAACCTGCACCCCAAGCCCCTGAGACACATGCCAGCCCACATGGCAATGAAAAAGCCACACGCCGGGATTATTCGTCCGCCAAGCCACCAGCAGCCATCCCCAAGCGGGTAACATGGTGGTATCTCTCCTCGGGGGATTGTTCCCCTTGAGCGTGGACTTATCCCTGTCGGGGTTATATTCCCGCACCTGCGTCTCCGCCAGCGGGTCGGCGAGGGGAGGAGAAGAGCCGAGGATCATGACGTCGTGGCCGTGCAGGTGGATGGGGTGCGGGATGGACGAGTTATTCTGGATAAGGAAGTACGTGAGCGTGTTGGAGGAGCCGGGGGGTAACTGGATGAGATTGCGCGAGCGCGGGAGGGAGGATAAAGAAGTGTTGTTGGCCACGTAGCGCAGTGTTGGTTCCTGCCAGTCCACGCGCAGGGGGGAGTTGTTGACGGGCCAGAAGACGCGGGCTTGGGAGTTATCGACTGTTAGATCGACGCTCAGGGTATGGGAACTGGTGTTGTCGGTAGGACTAAAAGAGTTGACGTCTGCGGAGCGGGCGACGATGGGACTGTAATCGCGCTCGGGAGCGGCGCAGCGGGAGTCCGGGGGGGCAGAGCCGCGTTGGGTGGGCAGGGAGGTGGAGGAGGCGCCCGAGTAGGAGAAGATGGCGGCGGGAAAGGGGTTGTCGGATTGGCCGCAGGGTAGGGCGGAGAAGGTCACGTTGAACCAGTAATTGGCTGTTGGCTGGTTGGCGTTGATGATAACGTCGTAGCGCTGGCCGATACCGAGGAAGACATGGTCGCGCGTGATGGGCTTGATGGGGACCATGTCGGTGGCGACGACCTGGAAGGTGTGTCCGACTAGGCTGACGGTGAAAGCATTTTGGAGCGACGTGTTGATCAGGCGGAGGAGGTGCTTCTTGCCCTTGGTGAGGGTCTTGCGGGTGTAGCTCCCGCCGGAGCCGTCGGGGTTGATGTTGCGGCCGTTGAAGAGGACGTTGTCGCTGGCCGGAGGGGAGCCGGGGAAGTTGGGGATGAAGGGATTGCTGGGGTTGTTGACTCGGTGGGCGATTTCGAAGACGGAACCGTAGTACCAATCGGAGAGGACGAGCGGGCCGAGGTCGGTATCATAGTCGGCGGATGCGGGACCCTTGATGACGATGGGTCCGAGGACACCGTTTCCATACTGCAGAGGGAAGTGAGAGTGGTACCTGGTCTGTTAGCGGACGCTGATATGCCATTGACATGGGGAGCATACCATGCTGTGCCGTACTGGTTGGCAAGGAATGTGTAGGTCTTTCGGCTTCCAGGAGGGATTGGGCATTCGGTGACCCCGTTGACTCCGTCTTGGGTGTTGGCGTTGAGCATGCGGAGGCCGTGGTAGTGGATTGAGGTGCTGGCCATGTTAGATGGTTGTCTGATAGGGTATAAGGAGGGGCCCTACCCATTGGATCTCATGTTGTTGATCACGGTGATCTGAAGTCTGTCGCCCCAGTCTGGACAGTCCGTGTCAGCAGTTGTGGTGTTGTGGGTAAGGGATGCACTTACTTGCGCTGATGGTTGGGCCTTCAGGGAACTGTCAGCATTGTTATCACTTGGCGTCCGACGACTTCACATACCTGGAAACTGGCCTGGGTGATGTTAGCTTGATCCTTTCCTCGGTGTTCTGCTTTGGTACTCACCATTGACAAGCATTGCACTGTACTTCAACCGCCCATCGCCTCCTCTCCAGGTGCTTTGTTCGGTCAAGGTCAAGGTGTACTAAGCTTGTCAGTTATGCCATCTGTGTCGCAAAAGTAAACTCGGGCTTACTTGTCTGGTAACGCCGGTCTCAGGTACATGTGCTTCATAGTCAGTGTTGATGTCGAAGTTGCTAGTCCAGCATTGTCTGTTGGAGGCGGTATTGCATGATTGCCGGGCCTCTAGAACGTGTGGTTGAGGCTCTGCTAAGGGACTGCCGTGTGAAAGACCGATCAGGAGCAGACTCCATAGGAGTCCGCCAAGGGGTTTGAACATGGCGCTGAAGAGGTTCCGAGTTGGCTCAGAAAGGAGTCAAGACCCAGGGAAAGTTGAGCTACCGAGATTGACCAGTGGTTCCTACTTTTCGCTCTAGGGGTGGTTAAGCATCATATAGCCAACCGTGAACTGGCCCAAAGATGGCAATGTGAACTTGCCGGTACCACTGACGGCTCGGTGCATATATGGTGTCACAACAACACCAGTTGGACAATCAATGGTCAGGTATGCTCAATAAGGAAATCGGTCCTTCATCAGCTTTTCCAAACGACCGCCCAACTCTCACCAGGACCACTCGAGAATCGTTTCTGGGTGAGAAGTTGGGCGAAAGACTGCAGCAAACTGAGGCATGCATTATTCGTCAGTCCTGTGAAACTCCAACTCGCGACGACAGTGGGCATGAGGCCGGACTTGGCAGGGAAACACCAACGGTCCATCGTACAGCCCTAGAGTACCTAGCGCTGCGTAGCCATCAGTGCATATTGGTCTGGTTTTGTCCAACTGGTAGGTATGGCGGACCATGTTACTAGCCGCTTCAACTCCAGACGAGTCCCGAGCTTAAAAAGTCGGTTCCTGCAGCTCGGGCTTGGGCCTATGCTTGGGATGGCGAGCCGCATGAGGTATTGCGGCAGCGACTGGCCGCTTGGGGCAGCCAAGGCATGCAAACCTCCTGAGTGATATTGGGCCGGTGAGAGCCTTCTGACGCTCTGGTAGCAGACAAGGCAGTTTTGTGAAGGAGTTTGTTTGCCTGGCGGCTGTTATGACAGTCAAAAGGGATTGCGTCTCGGTGGAAACGGATTGTTGCCGCAGTTCCCTAACAGCGGCCTGTGATAGTCAACTGGGAGGACAGCAATACGAGGCGTGGAAGGTTGAACAGGTCACTTACCACTACAGCTTTGGTCGCAAACGGAACAAAGAAAGCTTTGGATATGATACGACATGGCATGTGCCACAGCCTTTATGTTCCTAATCTCCCTGCCTCCTCGTTGCGCGCTGACCATTGCTATGCTGCGTGGTGTCGTCGACCGAGTATGGAAGTCCGAGGGTCGCAAAGATGGCTGCAGAACCAAGCATTTCGGGACATATCGTAGAGTTACGAGACATGTCTCGTGGGTGATGGAGGCTGCTGTCTGAAACGGCGGGGTCCAGGTTCGTCGATTTGGTTACACGTTTCCTCTCCAGGGGAAGCCTGGACGCATAGCTAGGCGACGAACAGCACATGCCGGTTGACTTTATGTTGTTGATTGCGGTGTAAGGGTCTTGGAACGCAGAGTGTCTCGAACAATCGGGAGATTCGGGCTTGACTTGCTGGCACAACAAAAGGGTCTGGGGCTTGTCTGCTGTGCGACAGAAGCGGGAGATTTCGCTTGGAATGTCTTGCATACGGCGGTTCCACGTTTTCCGCAAAGCCGTGATGGGAATAAGCTTGTCTTACACCAGAGGCACTTGCCCGTCCTTTTGTGCTGGGTATCGGGAAGTGATCGTTTGTCTAAGGTAGCCAAGGCGCGGTTATGGGTGTTGGTATCAACCATAACAGGGCATGGGGCCATGTGCTGGTACCATTTCTTCCGTAGACATTTGGTTGTTTCCGCAGTGAGAAGAAATACGGGAACCCTAGGAAGAGTCAACTGTCCTCCAGAGTCTTGATTCTCGCGCCCACTGTTCTACTCTTGAGCAGAACAACTCATGGAGCCTCCGAGGACGCTTCGTATTGTCGCTGTCTGTCTCATGGTCCGCATGGTATATTTTCTGTCCCGTTGGCTTATGACCTTTGCGCGCATCTTGGTTGGAGGGCTTTCCAGACTTGGGTGTAGGGGTAGGGTTCTGGTCATGCCGACGGCAGTTCTCTCGGTCTCGTGGATTTGCGGCATTGCTCAGGCACCGTAGGCAGTGGGGGGTTACTAGAGTTGGGAATCCAAGTGTGGTCAGCTTAACGGATTGTACTCTTCATCTGGAAGGGGGATCATGCCAGTAGAGGATAACTGCCAAGTGCAAAATTCGCGGGCTTCATTGTGCAGTGGGAGAAATGGAAGGAGTGTGGAAAGACATGCATTGAGTGCACGCGGTCACAGGTGTCGTCACCTGACAAGCCACAGGAGACGGGAAGTCGCTCCTGCCCTTGGTCATCCGCCGACAACCATTTCAACCCGCACAAACGAAATTGTGTCAGTATCGGCTCGGTTTCCAGCGCATCTTGTTCATTTCACCAAGGTCAAGTTGCCCAGTCAGGATGCCCGGCCAGCTTCACCAAAGTGGCTGACCAGCCATGACCACGAAAACGGGACACTCCGAGATATTCGCAAGATGACCTTAGCATCGAAGCCACAACTGTCATGCTGACCCGGCACTCACCTCACGCGGCTTGCCAAACCACCTTAGCAGAGGCTCAGCCGCTCCCGGGTTCGGAGCTGTCAAGCGAATATTGGCTGGCAGCAGCCAGTCTTATAGCTCGCCATGCCCCGGACACCGATAATCCACTGCAAGCCATCTTGCTGCTTTCACTTTGTGCTGGAGCCTCCACACCGAAATAGGAGCATGAAACGGCTCAACGTCTCTCCGCTGACCGTCAATGTCTTGAGTGCGCAGGACTTGGGAATAGGAGCGTCGAGATGGATATAAGGGCGCGGGAAGACGCTGTTGGATGATGGAGATTCTTCATCACCGACATTGGCGACAAAAAGACAATGAAGTCCGTGCTGCAGCTCTCCTTGTTCCTGGCCCAGGGCATCCATGTTCTTGGGACCACAACAATAGGAGCTCCTCCAAAGTGCAATGCTGACAAGTAAGTTTCCATGTCACCATTTCGAACGAGTGGCAAGCGCTAACATGATACCTGTATCCAGCTGCTACCGAGCCCTCTTCCCCTGCCCATCCCCCTCCGCCGTCTCCGTTGCCTCGGCATTCTGCGCAACCATAACAGCCTCCGGCACCACCGCAACCAACTATCCCACCCGGGCCACCAATGCCTGCGGTCTCACCCCCGGCCGCTACATCTCCGCTTGCAAATGCGGTCCGACCTGCTCTTACACCACCTCCACTACGACCACCACCGTCGCCTGCCCCTCCGCCACCCCATCCAACGGCGGTCTCACCAACGGTGACTTTGAATGCCCATCCCCTTCTCCCCCTTGGACCGTCCAAATCCTCGACCCCTCCTTCTCCCTCTCCACCACCACAAGCAACTTCTTCACCGGTGCCCGCGCCCTCCTTGCCTCCCTCACCGGCCAATCCACCTGCTCAGGCGTATGCGTCAACGCGCGCATCGTCTTCCCTCTGCTCCCCATAACCCCCAACACCGATTACAAACTCACCCTGGCCACTTTCTTCCCCAACAACACCGACGGCAGTAATAGCTCAACCGGATTCATCGGCGTCCAGATCAACGGCCGCACCGGCCTAACCATCGATAGCAACGATGACCTCCCTCGCGAAAAATGGCGGTTTAGGCAATCCCCCTGGCGTTCTTTGCCGGGTGAAACCACAGCCGAGATAAGAATCGAGTGGATCGGCCCTCCTTCCCTTCTTGACACGGTTACTTTCGCTCCTGTCAGCGCCTACTCCGGCTCAACTCCTCCACCGCTCGGTATCCTCCCCGGCGGTGAGTTTGAGAACAGTCTCGGGTCTTGGACACAACAGGTCCCTGACCCGGGCGCCACCGCCGGCATTGTTAGTCTGCCCCTTCCGGGCCAAGTCAACCCCGATTACCGCTTCGGTTCCAAGGCCTGGCGGGTTGTTTCCCCGCTGAAGCCAAACCCTGCGAACCAGGAATTGCTTGTCTCTGCCCGACTTATTTCCCCTACGATACCAGTGGTTCCGGGAAAAAAGTATCTGATTAGCTTCTCGACGTACTTTGATGCGTTTGGGATCGGATTTGTAGGGCTGATGGTGAATAACCAACCGGTTTATACGAGGGATCCGGCCGATCAGGGGCAGGGAGGTATCAACTGGTGGGGATTGAATACGGTTTACTGGACCGCACCCGAGAACGTGTCGAGTGCGCAGATCAAGTTTGAGGCGGTTATGGCGGAGAAGGGGACCATGGGGGTTGATGCGGTGGTTATGGTGGAGGTTAATCCTAGTGTTACTGCTTTCTAAAGGGAGGGTGTTGCTGTCTGAAGGGCCTTTACTTTTTTTCTCTGGTGGTTCCGATGACAAAAGTACCGCGCAGCAGCGCAAAGGTCTATTGTTGAGTCATGACCAACCTTTATCGTTATTAAGACGGGCCATTGTTGAAGGTTAAATGCAGTGCTTACTTTGCTTATTTGACGATGCTACGAACAACAGTTGTGCCTTTCCCTCTCGTCAAATCCTCCAAGTTGTTGAGTTGCAGTTGGATCGAAAATCACACGAGAACCCTTTTCAGTCAGTCATTCAGGCAGCAAAATCGCAAAGTACAAGAAGTTACATCCCCTCCCTTGGAGATGAGATCTCAATTTCCATAGCATTCATCACTGGTTCATCCATCCATACCATCCCAGGCTCCCAGCTCCAACCCACTGAATGGGAATCCCCACCAAAACCGACCAAAGACACACTCCCACCGCCCAACCCACCACCAATTTGAACAAAAATGAAGCCCACCACCGCTGCTCTCCTCCCTTGTGCTCTCCTGGCTGCTCTCGCCTCCGCCAACAAAGAAGGCAAAACCATCGCCCCCCTCCTCGACGCCCTCTCAACCACCTAGCTACGCCTCCCTCACCACCTCTTTATCGCTCTACGCCAACAACCCCCCCTCCAACCCCCCTTCCAACCTCACCACCATCTGCTGCCACGCAGATTCCTCGCCAATCGTCGCCACATCTTACCTACTCGATCCTCCTCCATCACCGCCACCCTCCTCCCAACCATCAACGCCTCCGAAGTCCTCAACGTCGTCGGTGTCTCTGTCCAACGTCGGCACCTCCATCCGCTCTCTTGCCCTGGCTGTCAACGCAACCATTGATGGAGGCATTCCTCTCCGCCCACGCCCACGCCCACCCGAAACATGAACTGGAGGCAGCTGGGTTCGGTTGACGGGTTTGATTGTTTTTTTGGTGAAGAGCCAAAGGGAAGCATGGGGAGAGGTTTGGGATACTCTTGAAGGACTGGAAGGACGGGGGCCTGGTTTAGGCAGATGATGAGGGAGTGGGAAGCGCCGGTGGTGGAGGGGCTGGGGGTTGTGAGTGGGGAGTTTGGTGATGGGGCTTGAGACTTGGCGTGGATAGATGGGATGGGATGGGATGGGATAAATAAGGGTGGGGCAAAGGTTCTATAGGTACCTTAGGAAAGAGGAAAGAGGGAAGGGGTACAGGTAATGACGGGCTTCGTTGGGGACGGGAGGCAGAAAGCATGGACTCAATAAACCTGGAAGGGAGATGGTAGAATGGATGGATGGGAAGATGTGGTGGGGATTTATGATGAGGACAGAGGAATCGTGGTAGGGAAGGTGTAGGTGTAGGTGTGATGCCCTGGGAATCATATGCCGCAACCTCCCGTTTTCTGCCCGTCCTTACGGGGGGACATGGAAGTCACGAGTCTGCATCATCACTCATCTGGACGAGGGCATATATCATTCCATTGGTTTGTTCACAATTTTCCAAACCAAGCATTTATTGATCCTAGCAAAGCTGGATGGAAACCAAGGCACCCAGCTAATTCACAGCTAGGTCGATACATGTCCGGAACTTTCTCCTCCAAATGCTCCGTTGCTATATCACCCTTTTCTCCGTTCAGAATTTCGCTCCTCCACGCCGCCCATGACTGGAATCAAGGTCCAGACAGCAAGCAACAACCCCCGGCCATCATCCACCCCACCCCGCGTTCGACACCTTCCATACCTTTATCTACTTTCTACTTCCCACTTCCCAGTATTCTTGCCAGCGTGGCCTGCATGACCTTCATTGTGACCATTTTCCTTTGAGGTTCCTTGGTCTTCTCCTTCTCCTTCTCCTTCTCCTTCTCGGCTAGAGGTATCACAGGATGTTGGTGCTCCTCCAGGTCCTCCAGGCCCTCTTTCTCAGCGCTCCCGCTCCTCGAACGCAAGCGTCCATTCCACACATTCCGAGTCGAGACGCTGGCACCACTCTTGGCCGTAATCCTCGCCTTCTTTGTCTTCGTCTTGGGCCTCCCAATGTCGATATGTTCATGTTCATGTTCTTCCTCATCACGCTTCCTCTTGCCAAGAATGACTCCGACGACGTTGCGGCCTTGTCCGCCGTCGTGACCGTGTTCAGCGACATGGAGCGCCTTGAGTTCCTTTGAGAGTAGTTTGCCCTTTTTGTTGGGCTTGTTGTTGGTCCGCTGACTCCCAGAAGTTCCATTTGTGGACGTGGACGTGGACGCTGGTGAAGCTTCTTCCCGCCGGTCAGGAGTATCCCCATGGTCGGCATCTCCGACCTGGCTTCCACTTAGGACTTGGACAGGGAACGAGGTCCTGGTCCTGACGGGGGACATGGAAATGCGAAGAAGCAGAGCTGGTGATGGTGCTGGTGTTCTTGAACTTGAACTCTTGGCCGATGATAATGATACCTCTAGGTCGGCTTTCTGATTCTCCTGCTGCTGCCTAATTCTAATTTTGGCTTCGAGTTGTTGTTGTTGGGCTCTACTAGCTGCCCGGCGTGCTTCTTGTTTCAAATTCCTCTCGCGGCGTCGGCGCTCACCACGTGCCTCGTGCTGTTTGGCCGCATGCTCCTGCTCCGCTCGCATTTCTTCCGCCGCTTGCTTTGCCAGCATATGATCCTCCGCCTCGCGAATCCAGCGTTGCTCTTCTTCTTCTTCTTCTTCTTCTTCGTCATGTTGCCGTGCCGCTTCCATGTCTGCAGCTTGCTCCCCTCGCATAGCCATCTCCAACCTGCCAAGCCAGTGTCGCACTCTTTCCTCATCCTCATGAAGTTGTCGTGCAGCTTCCGCCACTTTCTGCCTTTGCTCTTCGACTCCCGCCTCTTCTTCAGCCAGTCGTTGCACAAGCAGCTTGGTTTCCTCCACCCACCGCTTCTGCTGGTCGTCACAATCACCCTGGGCCTCCATGTCCTGCATCTGCTCCATGTCCTGCTCTTGGACCCAGCCGGGATGGGAGTATGTCATAGCGGGAGAAGCATTCAGAATGCTAAGGGGGCTTGAGGCAGCCGTCGAAGCGGGAGACGCGGCGATGAGGGACATGGAAGAAAACAGGCCTCGATCACGCAGAGGTACTTGAGTCGGAGAGTCAGAGATGGATCCAAAGGTACCTGTACCTCTGCCTTCATATTCAGCCAAAGACTTGCGGGTCGGGGTCGGGGTTTTGGGCAACGGATTCTTCGGTTCATGTTTCCGAGGCGTGTCGTTGGGCGTCGGATAGCCGGCAGCTGCGTGCAAAACTGCCTTTTTCTTCTCGCGGTCCAGGTATTTGAGGAGACTAGGTACACAATTCTGGTGTTAGCATGAGATTGATGACATTGGTAGACGGCCAGGCTAGATGCGACGGGAACAAGGGTCAAGGGGGGGCGTACTTCGACGTTATATCAATATTGCCGTTATCGTCTTCCTCCAGCTCGCGAGGCTTGATGTTGTTGTATGTGGTGGAGTTGGATGTGTCCATGTCCAGCCCTGGCGTCGCCGGAGGGACGGTGTTTGCGTTGTTGGAGATGCCCCTGGCTTGCTTTCTCTCGCGGTTCAAGTACGCGAGGAGCCTAGGTAATCTGGTGTTAGCATCATGATGAGATGAAATTGACGGATAGCGGCGATGGGAGGGCGAGAGAACATACTTGGACATGATGTCAACTTTGCCGTCTTTGCCCACCAGCTCGGCCTCGCGAGGGGATTTGTTGTTTCCGTTGGGTACATGTACTTCCTGGGCCATGCCCGGCAGCTGAGGAGGTGTATTGTCGTAAGTATAAGACATTTTGTCCACGTTGAGAACGGCTGTATTTTTGCTGTTACAATCAAGCTTGGTAGTGCCGACTCAGAGACTTGTTTTTTGATCGAAATATTTGTGTTCGTTCTCGGGCTGGTTTGGTGGTGGTTTGATAATTGGAGAGGAAGAGGACTGGAAGAGGAGAGCTACAAGTTGGGTGCAACGGAAGAAGCGAGCTTACATATATATAGTTGACACGAAGAATGAAACAGTTTCCGAGGCTTGTGCAATATGCCCAGTCCAGATATACACTACGGACATGGAATATTTTCGACCGGCACGAGGTGATGTGTGTACAGCACAGCGGCAACATGAACACTCCGGGTTATCAGCAGAATCAGATGCAGCCTGCACGTTTACCTTGGAATAGTGGGTTGGAAAAGATGCGCTACTCGGAGATTGAGACATATGAGAGATGAGTCTGGGACATCTGTAGGTAAGATTCGGAGGTGAGGAAAATGATCAGTTCTACAGTCGTGACTCACGAATTAGACATAGACTAGGCACCAGCACATGCATCTCGAGGAGGCTCAATGCAAGGACAGGACATCACATGTGAAGAACGCAGGGCAAAAATGCACCATGTGGCCAACAGTGGAAATTTATTCGTACATGTACACCTTTTCATGCTTTTATATCCTGCATTCTCCGACAAATTTGCTGGCTGCATGTTCGAACTTGATGCATCTGCTGCACCAGTGCACCTCAACCCCGGGCCGACTCCTGTGGAGCGAAGCGCAACCCTTTGCGATGGCTACCTACATAGCCAACGACTTCTCCCGATTCACGCAACAACAAAGTCACCATGAGAACCGCGAGGTAGATTTTAATGTTCAATAACACACCTAGCCACGTTGCATGATTGCAGTCACTTCCCTTGCTACCTACTCTTTTCCCGTCGTTCTGCCTCCCTGCAATACATGTACCAAATCCGACAAAAACTCTGGCAAACATTCCAATGTGTCATGCACCCCTTGAACTCCCGACACTGCATGTATGACCCAACACATCTTGTAAATCCCCCAGCGTAAGTGCCATCATGGGCAGGTTTACCACTTGACTTCAGTCCTTCTACTTCCTGCTCTTCTTCTTCGTCGGGCGACCACCACCGCCAGCTTTGCTTTCACCTGATACTCCATGTCCCTTGCCAGTATCCTTGCCCTCCTTCTTGACAACCCGGGCACGCAGTCTTCCAGCCCACACTCCAGTCACGGTATGTCCTCTCATCCTGGCCGAAGTCGTAGCTCTTGTCCCGCTGGTTGTCCGATCATCGACGTTGGCATCCTCCTCGACTTCGTTGTCGACATGGCGTTTTCTCTTTCCAAGAGACATGGCGTTTCCAGATCCGCTGGGCTGAGTAAGCGTCTTTGTCTTCTGGGAGATCATGGAGGTCTTGGATGGCTTGGTGGCTGTCGAATTCTTGCTGGCTGTCGAGTTTTTGGATGTCTTCTTGGCTGTGGATCTCTTGTTAGCCGTGGTTGTCTTCAGGTTCTTAGCCGTGGATGTCTTGGTGGCTGTCGAGTTCTTGGACTCCTTGGGCTGCGTGGATTTCTTGGTCGTACGACGGCGATCGACTGAGGCTGTAGTTGTGACAAGGGCTGTATTCAGGGCTTGGAACAGTAGTTCAATTCAGCTAATAAACTACTTTGGTCTCGAAAGCCTTGTTGATCTTCTCAACCTC